>BQNB010100322.1:0-24722 GCA_026074375.1 Tanacetum coccineum | reverse complement strand
TTATCAACTTTAAAGCGATTAAGTACCAAATAATGCAATAATTATATAAAAGTGGGCAAAATAGATGGGATAAATGATATATTAAAGTGACGTTATTTGATGTCATCAATAACTCTTCAGCACTCCTTTCAAAACTCAAATTTGAAGTCCCAAATGCCGTCAAAGAGTACCTTGGAACAAATCTAGATGATGCTCACTATAAGGTGCTCAAGAAACACAATGCTAATATCATTAAGGAATTCTCAATTCCTACAAAGATTATAGAGAGGCTCACTCAACAATATCTACCTCAACAAAGCATTGAGAAAAGTACTGAAGACATTTGGAAAATCAAGATGGAGCATGCCAGCAAACAGCAAGTGCCTAAGTTCACAATCACCTCATCTGATACCGCTACACTTGAACACTTTGATCAGAAAACTACCTTGTTTAACACAATGACTAACTCCAAGTCATTCAACAAAAGTCCTAAACACAGAGCTTTATATCATGCCCTCATGGAGTCAATTCTTGAGGATGAAGATGCTATGGTTAAAGGTGTTGCTGATAAATTGAAAAAGAGGAAACCAGATGACGCTGATCAATATGAAGGCCCTACTGCTGGATCAGACTGAGGATTAAAGATACAAAGGACAAGAAAAGGAACTGAAACCTCTAAGAAGACGTCTACTTCAAATGACTCTTCTAAAGGAAAATCTCCATCCACCTCTTTAAAGTATTCTAAATCTGGTAAGTCTGCAAAAGATCAAGTTGAAGAACCAATCTTTGTGCAAGATTCTGGTTATGCTAAACATGATGATGCTGAGTTTGACAATACTGATATGTCAATGGATCATGGAGAAGACTTGGGTAAAACTGATGAACAACCCAACGATGAGGATGTTCCCAAATATGACTGGTACAAGAACTCCATAAGTGACACCTCTCTTGATCCTGAATGGAATGAAGACAAATTAGTTGATGACGGGCCAGAACAAAGTTGGCTCAATGATATGGCGAAAGCTATAAAACCTCCTCTCACCTTTAATGAGCTGATGCACACTCTAATCGACTTCTCCGCCTTTGCAATGAACCGTCTCAAAAATGACAATCTAACAAAAGAACATCTTGTAGGACTGGTTTACAATCTGCAAAAAGGAACGTGCAAAAGTTACGTGGAGTTAGACTACACTATGGAAGAATGCTTTCGTGCTTTGTCTGAACAACTTGACTAGAACAATCCTGAGGGTCATCGTTGTCTCTATGATCTTACCAAACCTCTACCTGTGAAAATGTCATCTCAAGGTTGTCAAATTATCCCAGCCGACTTCTTCTTTAACAATGACTTGGAATATTTAAGAGGAGGAAGCAATGACAAGAAATACACATCCTCCACGACAAAGTTTAAAGCTGCAAGGTATGAGTTAAAGGGCATTGAAGACATGGTTCCTAACCTATAGTGTCTAGTAAAGGTTGTTTATGACAGATATGCTCTTTTAAGAACTTCTCACTAGCGAACCAAACGCCAAAATTTCTATGGTTATACAACCAAAATGGTATCCAAGTACGATGTTTATTCGACCAAGAGGATTCTAAGTGTCATCAATATCAAGGTAAACGAGTGGTACGGGTATGGTCACTTAGAGGAAATTGTTGTTAAAAGGGAGCAGATCAACAACTGTACACTTTCAAGGAAGGTGATTTCAAGAGACTGCATCTAAATGATATTGAAGACATCCTACTTCTCATTGCTCAAAACAAACTTAACAACCTCGATGGGAATGTCGTAGTTCATTTGGCATCGATCTTATGTATGTTTTCAAGAAGGACTGTTATTCAGGCAAGGGTTAAAGACCTTCAGGTGGGGGTAGAAAGTTACCAGAAGAAGCTCAACCTCACAAAGCCAAGAAATCAAGATGTAGATATGTCCCTTAAACCAACGTACACCACTCTTTCAAGTCCTTAAGGTGTGATGTATGAAGACAATCTGAAACGAAAGAGATCCATGCGTGCTGACGAGCTTAACAAGTTTAGTGACGACACTCTTATTTCAGTTCGTGACACTCTGAGTCAAATGGTTCACGAGTTAAACTTAGGGTATAACAAAACCATGAAGAGGAGGCAATTGACCAGCTTGGGTCAGCAAAGGACCCACATCATGATCAAAGCCATCAATCAAAAGCTGCAGGATAGAAGAATCATGAGGAGCTTGGAAAAGTTCGTTGGTGGTAGAGAATACGGGGAAAGACCTTCGACTGCTTCATCAGACAATATGACTTTCTCATATCTTGTTCTACTATTTAAAGGTCATTCTCTCATATTTATAAATCTTGTGAATATGTAAATAAGTAGTGTAAGACTAAAAATATGCATATATAGTGTTTGAGTACGAATTTCTTAGTAAATTCAAAAAAATTCAAATTAACGTACTCAAACACCATATAATACCCTCAGAAATTGAGGGGGAGCATTAAAATGTTCCTAATAAGGCTTTTTATATGTAATCAGAAAAATTTCTCCTCATTTTATACATATTTGAATCAACTGATATCCAAAATATCAAGAGATTTGACATTTTTGATAGAAGGAGAAAATGATTAAAATATATATAACTTGTAAAATGTGATCTGAATGACTCCAGTGCAGCTTCTTCCTCGTATGTATAAAACATTTTCGAATATCAATGCACATATGTAGCGGGAGCAATTTTGAAAAGAAAAACCATCAAGGTACTAAATGTTTTGATTTATATCACAAAGTACCTTGATCGATGTTTTCCAATGGTTTTAAGGCCGAGAATAATACTAAAAGACTGACCATGTATTTAATTAATTAGAGTTATAAGGTGGTTAGGTATAGGTGTTCATTCCCACGATCCAGCCAAAACCGAAGGGGTTTACCCAGGGACATTCGATTAGTTAGAATAGAAGTCCTTAGGTATGATAAAAAGGAGAAAAAGTGAGAAAAGGGAATAATGCAGACTAAGAAAGAGCTAACACTGGAACAAACCCAACAAGTTATTAGTGATGAAGTCTTGGTAATCATTGAAAGGGTTGAAGAATGAAAAAGAAAAGTTAAGATAAAGGGTGAAAAGAAAGAAGCCCTCCTTACACTTAGGCAGAAACCAGGTCAATACATATGCTATATATAAAAAACACTTAGCTGTTGTCTGGTATTGAAGATAGTCATCATGGACCCAGTGATGCAATGCACAAGCCTCTCTAGCCACTTAAGGTCTCTTAAAAGACTCTTGTTTCATTTCTCACAGAGATTACACATATTTCTATCGACTTTCTCACTCTGAGTTAGTTGGTATTAAAAAGGTGGCAGTCTTCTCTAGCCTTCGATTATTAAAATTAAAGTGCACAATCGAGTCTAGAGCCAAAAGAGATCATCTATAAATCTCACTAGGATACTATTCCAATATATTTGTTTTTCATACACTGTGAAAACAAGTAATATCTTAAGAGTCCTACGCATTATCCTTGTGATAGTACCAGAACATCAGAGTGATACTAAAGTATTCACAATGACTATGGAAATCCTACAAGAGCCAACATCAAACAAGCTATGTAGTAGGTGACTTATGAGATCCTATATGGATTAAACTTGTGACACTGGATATCGATTCGGTCCAGACTATGAATTGACGATTGATGAATTTTGAAATCCATAAAACTCTTGATGTGTCATAAAATCACTTTAGCAAGTGCCAACGACGTATTGATTTTCAAATCAATTTTTATTAAATACGGATGAGACTTTGTCCTTAATGGTTCACTCAAATACCATGTTGTCCGCTTTGAGTACCACCAGCTAATGATAACGGCTAGTGCAGCTGCGAAACCCTGTCAAGAAAATTCTTTAGAATTCTACTGATCACAAGCAGTATAATATATTGATTAACAGGGACCCAGGTATTTCAACCTGTATTCAAGGAAGTGACCAAAGACACTTTTTGTCCATATTAAGTTTATTATATCCTAACATTCATGAGGTAAATCTGATGGTGAACGCACTAGTTTCAAGACGAAAACAAGATTCATAGTCACATGCATAGAACTCGACTCCGACAAATGTAAACGACATTAATTAAAGCTTCAAGTACATTTTTCAATGACTTATTCCGCTACTTGAGACGCATGACCTTCTTAAGCGATGAAGTGTTAAATATAAAGTACTCTCCAAGAAAAGATGCTTTAATCAAGCTTTCAAGTTAACGATTCAAGTATTTTTATGACATGTATTGGTCCGAAAGTCATACGTACACAAGATGGCTAAAGATCACAAGATGATGATAAGAGATTGTATTTGGCCAATAATCTTAAAGAAGCTTAAAATCACATGCAAGTCAAGCTTAAAGGAACAAACTCAAGCCTAAAAGGATGTGATTCAAGACCTCGAGCTAAGACCAAAGACATTCGTAGAATGTAAAGCTTATTATTTTTGTAAATGGATGTGACCTCCCTTAGGGGGAGATTGTTAGGAATAGAGAAAAGACTCGGTCACACCTAAAATATGTAGCTTGTAGGTCTTATATAGTTTTTAGAACATTAGTAAGCTAAACGGGCCAAAGCCTATGAAAAGCCTACAAGGACATAATATGGCTAGCCTATAGCTTGTATAAATACCCTCTTTATAGCTTGGAGAGGGTGTTGGTTGGTTTCATTTTCACATATTTCAATATAATATTCTCTCTTCCTTTCACTTTCTAGAAACCTTCCTCCCGTCTCTTTCTCTCTCTAGTTTCTTATTGATTGGTTAAGTGGGTAGATATAACACATATTCTACTAGAGTTTAACTGGGATACTGCTACGTATGGTAAGGTCAGGTATTTTAAAGATATCAACTACTTTAAAGATTTTAAGAATGAGTTCCCCACCATTGTCTACAAAAATGCTTTAACATCTAAACCAAAAGTCTCATCTAAACCCACAGTAAGTGCTCGTCATGTCAAAAAGGTTGATTTTTATTTGGAAATGTCATTCGAGGAATTTGATGATGAAGATTACACTTTTACATATGATAAAAATTCATTTCTTATAAATTAATTTCTGTCAATGATTTAAAATTGGATTCGGGAAACGATGATGATAAAATCCATATCAAACAGTCTTCGGGGGATTTATCTATTGAGTCATTACCTAATGTAATAAGTATCAACACACAAGGGTCAAATAAACTTTTGAAAACAAGTCATGATAAAATCAATAAATTTTTCAAAACTAAAACATTTATTAAAGAATTAGGTTTTAATATCGTGACTTGGAATTATCTTATCGAAGGGATGCTAATAAATCTTATTAAAAATTTATATGTGCCATTTGGCATCCCGTTCGACCCCAAGCTGTTTTATAAGGATGGGATGAAGCTAGAAACAAGTCTAACTTAAAGACTTTTCTGTAAACAAAAGTGCTTGCCGGGAGACAACCCGAAATGTAATTTTTATTTTTTATTGAGCCCGTCTTCCCAGACTTTCGATACGGCGTATCCAACCTCAATGGATACATCGTATTGACTTTCTAGATGTCATTCAGGCTTTAATTTTCAGCATTTAAAT
This sequence comes from Tanacetum coccineum, assembly GCA_026074375.1. NCBI lineage: Eukaryota > Viridiplantae > Streptophyta > Magnoliopsida > Asterales > Asteraceae > Tanacetum > Tanacetum coccineum. The sequence continues at coordinate 19,183 of BQNB010100322.1, read as the reverse complement.
CTTTATTGTCAGTTCGGTCTATACGGTGTATTCATTAAATGAATACATCGTATTAGACGACTGACCCGTTCTTAGGATTTTTTAATATATGTCTCAATACGGCGTATCCTGAAATATGGATACGGCGTATCGACTTCTTGTACCGTTTTAGGTTTTTATTTTATTTTCTAACCAACCGAATACACGGAGATAGAATTTGCACTTGTTTTCTTATGCTTAATACATGACCTTTTGAACGAAAAGACGAATTTGGTGGAATGCTTATCTTTTGGAATTCATTTGTGTTATAGTCGTGCTAGTGTTCTGACGCATTTACAACAAACATTCTTGCTCATAAACGCAACATGGAGGATCATACCAAGCAAATCTCAAGGGATTTTTCTGTTCTAATTCTTTAATTTCCTATTTTCATTTTATATTTATACAACGAGGTCGTTGTATATCTCAAGTGGGGGGGGGGAATTAGAACACTTACTTTTCCATATTTTTACATTAATATGCCTAAATTAAAACTTTTAAAAAAATTAGCATATTTTTTAAAATTATTAGTTGCATGACCCCGCACACATAACCCTTGTTAGATATTGTAAGAATTTAGCCTTATCCGTTTCCCAATGTTTGCCTAAATTCCACAAAAATATGAGTGTGCCGGTGATGTTGTAAACTTTAGAACTTGGTTTGGTATATCTATTCGAGACCACAATAATAAACACTATTTTAATTAGATGGAGTGACATTTTTAAATTAGTAAATTTCTAGGATTACATCAAAAAGCCAATACATGTTGTGATATTAACTAACTACACTGGTTAGTTAACCCTTGTATAAACCCTTTTGTTTACTCTCAATTTTAGAGTAAGATACCCCTAGAAAACCTAAGCCATTCCTGACACCAAATTTTGTTTCGTTACACGTTCACACCTTAACATACCCTATTAGATTAAGTCCTTAATTGGTTGCTAATTGCTTTTATGTAAAGTATTGTATTTCCTGTATCATGTGTTGAATTTCTATCCATGGTTAGGTTAGGAAATTGCACAATGCAATGGTGACTGATAATCTATCCATGGTTAGGTCAGGAAATTGCACAATGCAATTGAGAATGTAAAAGTAGTTCGCTCGTGTATTTTTACTACTTTCATTGTTATGATCAAAAATAGAATCCAGATTTATCGTGTTGGTAGAAATATTATGATATTTAATCTATACATTCTCTTTGTGTTTTGGTAATGACAAACATGAAACTTATAACACATAACAGAAAGTGTATAAGTTACTCATGATCACAAATCATCAATGCATTCATACGAAAACATCCCTAGACGTCTCAAGTCTGCTTCAACGAAGTTTGCGCCCGACGTAAATCACTTAAGGTATGAATAAATTAATGCTTAATTTATTTTATGATCAAAGGAATTTTTATTAAACCTAACCTTTTTATAAAATGTAACAAACATTTTTAAAACTTATACAAAACATTATTGTATTTTTAAGAAATGTTTTATTCAAAATAGATATTTTGAATTCAAAATTTCCACCTAAAAACAGATAAATTTGATCTAGGAAACACCTCCCTAGGAAAAGACAAAAAGGGAACGTCCTACAATGGGCGCCCCTTTATAGTTAAGTGCGGCTCCCTTAGTGATAAGGGGGTCGACCATGTAAAAATGCTCCTAGCGTTACCTATAAATAGTGTACTGTTCCCACATATTTTTTCACCTTTTGCACCTATTTTCTTTATGTCCCAAATCAGTTTATACATCTCATAAATATTCTAAAAACCTTTGATCATGTAATCATAAGCATTTTTTTCCAAGTGATTCAAGCTTATTTCTCCAAGTGCAAGAGAAAAACTCCCATTATCTTCAATATACAAAGTTATGTAGTTTAGTTAGTGCATTCGTGACATGTTTTACATTCACAATGTATAGATCGAGTCTACATGTTAAGCTTGAAACAAACATCGAGGAAATTAAACTTTAAAAAATATATAAACTAAAAACGCAAAAACGGGAACCTCTAATTGAGTAATTATTAAATCACCTATATTTTCAAATTTAAACCCCTAAAATGAATTTTTCTTTTTTTAAATAGACTTTAATTGACTAAAAAGTAAGTTAAAGAAAACTAGAACAAAAACGGTAGTTGGAAATGAGACTTTAAAAACACCGAAAAAAAATACTGGTGGAACGGGACGAATCCCGTTCTTTAAAAAATGAAATTTTGCAATTTTAACCCTACGGAAGTAAAAATAATTTTCCTAGGAACTATATGATAAAAGAAAATTTTCTAAAAAATAGTTATATTTTTTTGATTATTTTTCTATTTTTTATGATTTTTTAAAGTTTTTTAATAAAAATAAATGTTTAAAAATACTAAACTAATTATAAAAATTATGAAAAAATTATGGAAAATAGCTTGAACTAAAAGGGACCTAGAAAAAATAAGCTAGTGATCACAGCTTAACGAATAAGCTACGAAATAAGCTTAAACAGCTTATAAAGCTAAAATGGGAAATTGTATACAAATATTAAACTAAATTAAGCCCTAATCTATCTAATATAACCTATAAACTAGTTGTGCTAAGAAAATCAAAACCTAAAAACTCTTATTACCTACTAAAAATTTAGATTGAATCTGGCTGTTTTAGCTAATTTACCACTGATGCAGTTGACACTAGTGCTCAATTAAATCAAATGCAGGCAAAAGGTTTAGTTACCACACATTTAAAACAACAAACTAAGAACAATAGATGCAATAAAAATAACTAGAACAGATTTAAGCTTTAAAATGCTATCTAAACTACCAGATTTAAACTACAAGCTAACAACCTTTAGAAAATTTGATTAAACCTATCAAAGCTCTCAAATCCTACTTTTATAAACTTAATTTTGAGTTTTAAAGTGAAATTAAAAGACTAAATGGCCTCAAGCAGTTCTAACATGAGTTAGAACTGCTTGACCCAAACACCCCCTTAATTTCTTAAAAGTCATATTAAGCTTATAAAATTGAGATTTAATGATTAAAGTTTAGATACCAGATATTAAACAACTTATAACAACCTTAATAAACATTAATCAATAAGCAACAAATAGCAAGATAACAATATGTATAGTTATGCTAACTATTTTTGAGTTTTTGACAGTTTTATGAATCAAAACTAAGAAAACTAAGATCTATGCCATAAAACTTGAAAACAGATATTCAAACATATTTAATAAGCACAAATAGACATAATTAATAACAAATAAGCAAGATTATAAGCAGAATAAGCAAATTATAAGCTGAAAAATTAAGACAAAAAAGGAAAAAGGAACTTACAAGTGCCTTAGTATAACTATGGCTTATCAATGCTCATAAGAGATTTCATACATGCTCTAGCTTATACAAAGGTTAAGTAGTTAAGTCCCATAAGCTCTTCCATGTTAAGCTTATCATCCAAAAGCTAAGATCCATATGCATAGGTTTTTAACTGATTTTAGATATTTAAGTAGATTAAAGGACTAATTGAGCTCAAATCTAAGCTTAGAGACTTAGATGAGCTTATGATGAGCTTATTTAGAGCTTATGTAATAGTGACTAAAAATATTTGAATTATATAAAAGCTTCAAAGTAAAACAGATTGTGAAAACTGAAATTTTAATTCTATTAATACTCAAAACAGATTACAAGTCTTGAAAATTGAAATTACAAGAGCTTAAATGGAAATACATTTTAAACCACAATATTACATAAGCTACTTAAACCTAAAAAATTACAGGGAAAAAGATATATTGTGTGTGAGAAGTGAGCTTGTATTTATAGCCTTCAGAGGATTCTTCTAGGTCCTGAGGTTGTTAGACGCTCCTCTAGATCTCGTCCCTTGGATCATTACTTGGCCTTCAATCTTTAATTTCATCCGTTAGATCAATGAGTGAGCACATGGATTGCCAACGTGGCATTCCATGTGTCAGTCCTTGTGTGCTTCTTTTGCACTTATTTTAGTGCAAATTCTTTGTCCTTGATGTGTTTCTTGTCAGACCCGCGTGTCATTCCTTGTGGGATTTAGCCAATGAGAGCCTTGGATGACGTATTGCCTTTGCCATTATCACTACTTGTAACTGAATTATGTTGCCACGTCACCAATTTTAATTTGCCCTTTGAATTTAACTCATGGTTAAACGTTGAAGATGATGAACAGTAAAAACTGTCTTTCCTGCGTTTTACCTTTTATAAAAGGGGTGGGTGTTTGACTCTTCCTTGACCCGGGTTATATTTGTTGACTTTGGGCTCGGGATGTTGGATTTGGGCTTGGGCCAGGTGTTTTGGCTTGGATATAAATAAGAGGATTAACGAGGTGTTAACTCTTTATTATTAATAGTTACATGGTTAGGGCTTAGGGTTATTTTTGCAATTTAGTTAAACTCTAGGGGCTGTTTTGGGAATTTTTGGGATTTTTGTCTTCATATGGTTGACTTTGGTTGACCAAGGGTTGACCAATCTTTTGACTTTGAAAGCATTCTTCCGGCTCTTGTACACTCTTTTTCGTTCCCGTGTCCGTGTTTGTCCGGTTTTGACCGTTTTCTTGTGATTTTTGCTATATCCATACCTACATAATCACAAAGACAAAACAAGCAATATACAAGCATTTTATGCACAATTTTATCTTTTTAGGGCCATTTTTGATATAAAACGGATATGTGTTTTCACACATATCAAAATTCCCCAAACTAAGTGATTGCGTGTCCTCACGCAATATTATATGCTCTAAAACCGAATACCTTAAAACTTCCTCAAACTAAATCTTTAAAAAGTAGCAAAGACTCTCGTGGAGAAAGTTTAGAAATCACAAGCTTTAAAACATCCCATTTTCCCATTTTTCAAAATTTATCCATTTTTTAACTAGAATATTCCGACTTCTGTTATTTCCATAATTGTTAGGGATCATAGAACAAGATGCATTTCAATCCGAGAATGCCCCAAAAAGGATAAATTCATCGTCCTCAACTTTTCACTTGCTCCAAACCAAGCTTAAAACGAAATCATAGTTAAATATCAGTAAAGATGCTAACACTGCTCATATTTGCAACTTGTGAATTTTTTACTCCCGACATTTATTATATCTTAAGTGAATGTGCTATTTTGAATTTCAACCATGGATCAACGTTTTGCAACACACTATGCTTCACGTTCCACCTAAGAATAATGAGTTTGAAGGCGAGATCATCCCATGTAGCGACTTTCGTCTCGGCATATCCCAACCTTGCGGCTAAATGACCAGGCTTTTGACACCCCACAGAGACTAGTATCAGGACTCACGGACCTTAGGTTTCAAAAACTCTCAGGTTTCCCGAATATTCATAGCTTATAAAAAAAAGAATAGTCAAAGTTCAAAGGCATATTTGAATTTAACAAAAAGAAATCAATTTATTAATTTAAACTTAATATTAAACATTTATGCAATTGTAACCCTCGACCTTTTAGAAGGCTGCAACATCGGTTGTGAGCCGGCAAGATAAAGCAAACTTTTATCAGTCTCAAATTTTTATTCTTACTGTGGGCTTTCTTTAGAAGACTACCACATCGGTTGTGAGCCGGCAAGAGGTAGTAAACTTTTATCAACCCACAGCTTTTATTATTATTTTTTTAATCATTTTATCGTTTTTTTTTACTTTATATAGAGAAGACTTCTTTTTGAAAAATTTAAGTATAAAATTGAACTAAGACTAAATTTTTTGCTATATATTACATAAAAAAATTGTTGATTTAATTTTAATCTCCAAAAACAACACGTATATTAATCTGGTTAAGAGCTTATGGGAGAAAAAATAACAAGTTACATACATGAGCTCTTAAGATTTTCAACTAATCCTTGTTTAGCATCCTACTCATAATTAACTCTATCATTTTTTGTTCTTCGCGAAAATCGCGAAAGCTTAGCCTAAAAGTTAAGGAACAAGCTAGAGCTCAACACGTTCGATCGAGTCAAAATTTACTCTTATTCTACCCAGCAGGAAAGTCAAAATTTGTGACAAAAACACTTATTATATTTTTTTGAAAATTTTAAAATTTTTCATATTTTTTTGAAAATTTTGGTGGGAAAAAAGGGTACGTGAGAACAACGGGCAAAGGCAGGTAAGATCATATCGAAGATATACTACCCCATACTAAAATTAAACATTGCCCTCAATATTTTCTAGCCTAAGTCTTAAAAACCCCATACTAGAAATCAAAAAGGTCTAATGCATAACTCAAGCCTGAAGAAAGTATCACAAAAATCTCAATCTGTTTATCAAGTGTGCTAAAAGATAAATGTTATACGATAATAATCTTTAGGATATCGGATTTCCCCAAACTAATGGCAAGCAAAGGCTAGGAGGCTCGAGTGGACCGGGACAAAACACCGAACACGAGAGACTTCAGAAAATTTGGGTTCATCCTGCAAACAATCACAAGTACAAACACAACAAGAATCGGAAGAGTACAAGCCTCCTCACAACACATTAGAAGATAGAAATAAAATAGAAAATGGATAAGCATGGGGTGCCTCCCACGAAGCGCTTTATTTTTAGTAACCGAGTCACATAGCTTGACTCGATCCCTGAATTCATTCGTCCTTAGGGAAGTTACTGAGATTCCGGGACTCGTTGGGGTGGTGTGTCCCCTCTGAAGTAGTGCTTTGTCGGGGCAATTCACTTTGAAGTTTGATTACCGTCAGAGTGAGTTAATTTGGCGAGTGCCATATAGAATACATTCGGTCTATAGTGATAGGGCCGACCTTCGGGTTTTAAGCTTCCCCATGAATATCTTTAGACAAGAGTGAAAAGAAAGACTTGACACCAACATTAAAATGCGTTTTTATATTTGCGTCGTGAAGCTTTTTCGTCCTTCTTCCTTATAAATCAAAGGAATTCTTCGTTTGCTAGATCGCGAAGCTCATTAAGCTCATTAAGTTGCAGCTTCCGGTGATCGCCATGTAGTTTTAAGATCGAAATTAGCATGTTTTAATTGCCAATACGCATCTTATGCTCTAATTCGATAGGTAGAGGACACGATTTCCATTATAACGAGCTTGTATAGGGGTGCAACCATAGTGGTGTCTTATAAGCCAGTACAGAATGCCCATAGAGCGTCATCAAGCCTATCAGACCATGAGGCACAGTTTTCTCCAACCGTCCTTTCTAAAATACGTTTAAACCACGATTCGACACCTCGACTTGACCACTCGTTTGAGGGTGGTAAGAGGTAACAAGACGATGAGTTACCTCATACTTAGACATTACTTTAGCAAATTTATCATTTACAGTTTTGGTACCTCTCGATCGCTGGTAGAATAGCTCTCGTGTACCGATTCGGCAAAATTAGAGATTTCAAAAACTTTACTATACAACTCTAGCATCGTTAGTGGGGAGCGCCTTGGCTTCCCAAACCCATTTGGTTGGTAAATTCAACGGCTACGAGATTGTATTTATTTCCTCTATGATGAGGTAAATGGTCCATTGAAATGAAAGATCTATTGCCCCAGACATCAGAGAATTTCACTACAATTGGATGGAATTTTGTGGAATCTCATTCCACGCTGTGATAATTTTTCCTTTGACACTGGCATGGTCACTGTTTTTGACTAACTCATTATGGGCATCTTTGTTAGATTGTGGGCCTATTATAAATCCGTCGTTCAAATTACCTTTTTGGCGGTTGTTGTGGCCTCACCGTATTGTCCGCCTCGGTGGGTCACTATGGCACAAGCTCGTGAGGTGTTTGTCGACATACTTTCTAGCCTGATACACATCACTAGGATCACTGATCGCATAGGTTTTGATAGAAATGGGTCCGTCCCATTAAATTATGTTTGACATCTTTGAAAAAATTAGTTTTCTGTTGTGGTTGGACATTCTCCTTTGACAATGGAAATTCCTCGCGTGGTAATTTGCATAGTCGGCAAACCACGGGGTACTCTGGTTACCACGAGAAGTCACCATATTTAATGTCTCGAGAGGAATTTTTTGTTTTAATTTTCCTTTGGATCGAGAATTTTCCTACAGGTTTCTATTCGGGATTGTTGATCGGCCGCGTACGGTTATCGGCTCCTTCTTATAATTTCTTTAAAATCGAATTCTTGACTGGAGGAGAAACCCTCCAGGATTGGAATCGCGCCTTGGAGTCTTTACTTTATTTAAGGGGTTTGTAAGGGCGGATGATCCGTTTACACTAGGCTTTTTATTCATGATGAGGTCTTGTCCGGAATTTGTTTCGAAAGCGTTACACCACTAGCTAACATATCTTGTTCCGTTATGGTGTAGTTCGTTTCTGCAGAGGTCTATTGTTTGGCTTGCATGATATGTATAGGCCCTAATTGTGTTTTTAAATTCGTCTGCCCCAGAATCGCACCTTGGCATAGTCGCTCGCATTCACACATAAGCTCAAAGGGATTGGTCTAGTCGGGGCAATCAGAATTGGAGCTTTCGGATAATTGTTTCTTTAAGGTTGAAAAAAAGTGAATGCATTCTTCAGAGAAAATGAAAGGAGTGTTTTTCTCAAGGAGATGGGTCATTGGTCTGAGGTATTTTTGTAAATGTTCCTTGATGAATCTACGTTTTTGGAAACCTGCATGTCCGAGACAAACTTTCCTCTAATACCCTTGACGGTAGTTGGATGAGTGTAATTAGCAATCCACGTTATTGGCTTAGACGATTCTATTCCTGCTTTGAATTTTTCATTGTACAAGAAACGATCTTCTTTCACTATAAAATGGTTTTTTTCCAATTTTAGAGCCAAATTTAGTGTCTTCACCACCGTTTAAGCATCTTTTTCTTAAATTGGAAGCCGTTGAGAAAGAATTTCATTAAACTGAAAAGTCGTCATGAAAACTTCCATCGTCATTTTCAATATATCTTGGGAAGATAACAATCATACCCTCTGAATAGTGCCTTAGTGCTTGCATAAGGCCGTAAGGCATGCGACGGTGAAGCAAAAAAGGTCCGTCTGGCAGAGTGAACTGTGGTCTTCTCTTGATCTTTATGGTTGATTGATATTTGATGTAACCCGAGAACCATCGAGGAGGGAAACATTAGTATTCATTTCCTGCGGTCTCAGCGTAGCATTTTGAGCCATTTTACGGCAAAGGGAAGTGGTCTTTTCGGGTGGCTGCGTTCAATTACGATAAATCTTATATACAAAACTCTCCATCCCCGTTAAAGTTAGTTTGGTACTAATTCATTTTCATCATTGGTCACTACGGTCATCCCTCCTTTCTTTGGCACACAGTGCACTGGGCTTACCCAAGGACTATCCAAAATTGGGTAGATTAATCCGGCGTTAAGAAGTTTTTCAACCTCTTTCTTAATGACATCGTGGATCTTTGGATTAACCTTTCTCTGATGTTGGACCGCTGGTTCGTAGTCCTCTTCCATTAGAATTTTATGAGAGAAAAAAATTCGGGGTTTTTCCCTTTATGCTCGGGAGTTTCCAAGCGATGGCTCGCTTTTGGGACTTTAGAACCTTTATGAGAGCGGTCTTTTCATCGACACTCAATTTCTTTGCCATTTTTGACGGCAACTTGTTGTTGTTCTTCCAAAAATGACATATTCGAGTTGAGGGCTGGTGGTATAAGTCTTAAGTTCGACCTCGGGAGGTTCATCAATTGAAGATTTGGCAGTTTTAGCTTCACACAGTTTAAGTTCCTTTCTAATTTCCGGCAAATAATTTCCTTGGTTTGGAGGTGGTGAAGGATCACTATTAAAGAGTGCTTTGAGAATAAGAATGTCCCCCTCTGGGTCATAATAGGATTCATCAACTTCTGGTGGAAGTGGATCGTTCGGCTAAGAGCAAGAAAAGCATCAGTTCTTTGAGAAGTAGAAAATCCATATTAATATAAAATATAATATTACTATATTTAATATAAATACTCTATAATAATAAATATACTAAATATAAATATTTAATAATGACTTAATAAAAATTATTATTTATTCCCCGAAAATGAGTAAGAGTCGAAGAAGAATTTGAAAATATGGGTCATATCCCTGGAAGTAGGATTGCCTCTCGCCGATTCTCGTCGGATAAATCCTAGAACTTCCTGAGAATTACTCCTCACATGCTAATTCAACAACGTTGATACGTGTTCGCTCAGTCATATCATTTTAATTAACGAGTATCTTGATGTTTGATCAAAGATGTAAGTAATGCCTCATTGCCCACTCGAAGGGTTAATTACACCTTCGTAACGTCTTTCTCAAAGCATCGTCCGTCTTAGAATTTAACTCCCGAGAATTAGAGGTACTCGGAGGGTCTGGTTCAATTCTACGACCATGGAAATTCGGCTGGAAATGGAAATACACCAACTTTACGTTGACTTATTTAGCAAAATAACTCGATCGGTCGGGAGATCGAAACGGTCCGCTAGTTCTCGTGTTCAGTAGCCCGTCGGAGTTAGGTTTGGAGGTTTAAGCTTTTTCCACTGAAAAATGGCTATGACGTTTTTGCTCGCGCTATGAACGGCCATGGCTAAGCACTCATCCAGTCGGGAAATTTACATGGAATAAGGAATCTGCCGGGGTCACCAAGTTTTTTGGGTAACTTGTTAAGTATAACCGCCGAATAATGTTCGTTCAAGGGGTTCTAGCCATCTCACTAAGTTTTTCTTTTTTTCCGATTAAGGCTTTAAGAGTTGAAGCAAATTTGGGCTATAAGAGTCATTGCATCCATGTTAGATAATTTCGTAACTCTTATTTTTCAAGATTTCGTAGAAATTTCTCATTTGTTCGTTAGCTTTTCACGGCGACTTTTCATCATTTCGCCTTGAAGGATAAGGAATCGACGGTTTCGGGTTAGGCATCGGTACCACTAATTCAACGGGAGCTAACATACTGGCTCAGAATACCCGAGTTTTTTTTTCAACTGGGACCAAAACAGAGGTTGGAGTCTTCAGGTATTCTGTCTATTAGTAGGTTAAAAACCGTGGTCCTTTTGTAGTAACCTCGGTTCTAGGTTCTACTACGTTTTGAGAGAAGTAAGTAGGGAATCGTAGGGGTCCTTGATAAGCAGCACAGCTTGGGTCTAGTAATACCCTTTAAAGTTTCCTTCGGCGTTAGTAATCGTCATTTACTAGGAAGAGAACCTGAAACACGAAGTCGAAGCGTATTGGAATTTACAAACTTTGAAAGCATGTCCATTAAAATTTGTTCATCCTGGTTTTGTAAACCTGGCCTTGATTTTGCATATCCTCACTTTAATACTGCATCATTAGCCTTGACATAATTCTCAAAAATCGGTTTTTGAACACCTTGCAGTTTGCGGAGCGAGAAATTGAATAAGGGGAATTGGGTAAACGGGGTTTTATGGTGGTTGGACTAGTCGGAGGTTGATAAATTTGTCTTTGGTTGATGTTATTTCCTCGGTTTTTGATTGATCAATTGGTTTCCCTATTTTGGCTTGAATTATTTCCATGATTTTGATTGAAATCGGTTTTGGATTGTTTAGATCGGAGGATAAAACCAGGAGGTCGGATTTGTTTGCTAACCATCGGAGGGTCTTGAATTGGTATGTCCTGATTGAAATAGCCAGCATGCAGCTTGTGGCAAACGTACTCTTGAATGTTGTCTCGTTTAAACATTGCCATCGGTTGGCGGGACATATTTCTATAGTATGTGCACCTCCTCAAGGTACACAAACTTGCTCGACCGCTTTTACAGGCTGGGAGCTTGGGCTTTTTGTTTGTCGATATGCATAGTCTTCATCATATCTTAAGTCAGAAACTCTTCGGTTTTTAAGAACAGCCAAACATCGGGTGATATACCGGGGGTTAGATGAATTCGAATACTTTGGAACGACTTCTCCTTGTTTTGGAATTAAGACTTGGTTTACTCTCGATAATTTTCAAGCATTCACGAGGCATCTTATCCAAAAAGTTTCCACCCGCAGCGGAATTCAACGAATCTTGATCATTAGTATTTAAGCATTGTAAACACATATCTAGTTGATGTAATTCTAAAAATCCGTGTGTGGGGCATGCTCGAAGAAGATCATTAAATCGATCCCAAGCCTCGTTTATAACGATTCTTCCAAATCTTTGTTGAATTTCTCGTGATTTGTTTCGAAGATTTGTCGTTTTTGAGGAGATAAGAATTGATTAATGAATTTTGAAAACAATGATCATCCCATGTCAAAAATTGAATCGAGGAGTTTCATTTCTCTAGACAAATCGGCTGAACCTTCGAGAGAAAATGGAAAAAGCATAAGCTTAATTGACGTGCTCGGGACGTCCGGGAATCTCATCGTTAAGGTGATCTTGTTGAAATAACGGATGTGAGCATGTGGATCCTCTTTATCATGTCCGAAAAACTGCTTGTTTTGAACAAGATTGATCAAACCATGCTTTAACTCAAAATTAGCATTGATTTCAGGATAGAACGATTGCATCCTTGTCCCCTCGGTGGGTGTTGGTAGCAATTTCGCCATAGTCGGTTATCAGGCATGGGAACTAGGGGCGAAATATCAAAAGGTTCTTTCTAAATTAAAACTGGTTCTTACAACTGCCGGTGGGCTTGTTGTTGAGACGGTTACGGTTGCGGGTTTAAGAATGAGTGCGCATGCACAAAATAGAAAAAGAAAATTTATACAAATTTTTTTTAATTTTTTTTTATTAACAATCTATTTTAATCGGATAACGCGATAGACAACTTGAACCCCCCCCCAAATTAATCAAACTTCTTCACGCTAGCTCTTATAAAATTTTTACTGTTTAAGGTGAGCCGTATTCGTATAGTGACACAAATGAATGTTTTTTAAATCTTTTATTCGAGTTGGGAACTTATTGATGGATAATACCTCAGTTGAAGGTATTATTTTTTGGTGTTCTTTTACCAACTTTGTTTATTTTATTATTATTTTTTTTATGGACAATTTTTTTATATTTTTGATTTTATATTTTTGTTATACGATATTTTATACTATAAAAGAAAGAAAATTATTTTTTTACTTTTTATATTTTTTACTTTATTTTTTATTTTGTTTATTTTATAAAAAACATAACTTTTCGAAAACGAAAAGGTTCTTCATAATCACGGTCGAGAAACTTCAACTATAAGAACTTAATCACAAATCCCCGGGCGGCAACGACGGCCAAAAATTGATTGTACAGTAAATTTATACACGTAATTATAAAATATAGTATGAAGAAAATTACCAAACGACCTTGAGGGACAAAGGTTAGAAAGGAAAATCTTCACAAATTCTTATATAATACGTATATTAACGGAAAGGTATGATTCTGAGTCGTTGTTCCCCCAACGATTTTGGTAATTGAACCTACGTTTGTTGCTTGGACAATGATTTGTAGTGGTAACAAAGATTGATTTGTTTTATCTATTTTATGAATTATAAAAAATTAATTAAAAATAAGCAAATGATAACAATTAAGAAAAAAATAACACGAAAACAGAACATCGGGAAATTAAACTTTAACTAAAAACGCCAAAACGGGAACCACTAAATGGTACATTAAAAACCAAATTTCAATTTAAGAACCTAAAATGAATTTTTCTTTTAAATAGAACTCTAATTGATAAAAGTAAGTTTAATCGAAAAACTAGAACAATAACGAGTGAATTGTGCTTAAAAACACGATAAAACTGGTGAACGGGAACGATCCCGTTCTTTAATATAAAATGAAATTTTGGCAATTTTAACCGTACCGAATGGAAAACTAATTTTCTAGGAACTTGATATGATAAAGAAATTTTTTTTAAAAGAATTTTATTTTTTTGACTATTTTTCTTTTTTTTATGATTTTTTTAAGTTTTTTAATAAAAATAATATGTTTAAAAATACTAAACTAATTTATAAATTTTTTGAAAATTTATGGAAATAGTTGAACTAAATGGGGACTAGGAAAATTAAAGCTCGTGGTCACAGCTTATCGAATAAGCTACGATAATAGAGCTTACACAACTTTTAAAGCTAAAATGGGAACAATTTGTATTCAAATCTTAATTTTTTGTAAAGGTATAACGAAAAAGACCCCAGGGCATGTTGGTAGTGAGGTGTGTGGTTGTGTTGTTATAAAGGTTGAGGGTGTTGAGGTCGGGGGTTCGAGCCTTGCTCACCCCCGATTTCCACCTTCCCTTTTTTTTGAAAGCTTATAAAAGCAAAGTTGTAGATAAGCTATAAACTAACCATTTTTATAAAAGAAGGCTTTTTAGAAATCTATGAATAAGCTAGAAAATTGCTTTAAAAGGGACAGCAAAACACTTTTACTTATTTTTTTTGCCTTTTATTCAAATTTTAAGAACTCAAAGCTAACTATAAGCTATATAATGAACTATAAGCATATTAATATACTAACAATAACCTAATGGCTAAAACTGAATAGAAAATAGCCACAGAGAATAAGCATAGCTGAAAATCTAAATAAGCTCTTTGAAAGCTTTAAACCAAACAACAGGATGCATACTTTGAGCTTTTTTTTAAGTATGTAACATGGAACCTTCTAGTTATTGATTATTATTTTAGAAACCTTAACTTTATAACTACTTATAAACTTCTTTTAAAACTTTGTTTGAAATCAAATGCTAAAAAGGAAATGCTGTAGTTGAATTAGGGTGGAAGACATAATGCATTATTTTTGGTGTTGATAGATTTTTTGAAAAGACAAATTTAACGAACTTTTTAGCTTAAAAACAGCTTAAAGCAAAATAACTTTTTAAACTAAATTAAGCCCTTAATCTAATCTAATTTAACGATATTAAATCTAGTTGTGTCTAAGAAAAATCAAAACCTAAAAAACTCTCTTTAATACCTACTGAAAAATTAGAGTTGAATCTGGTCTTGTTTTATAGTATTGTATTACGATTGAAGTGACTACTAGTGCTCATTAAATCAAATGAAGGCAAAAGGTTGGTTTACCACCCCCGCCCCCCCCCCCCCACCCACATTTAAAAAACACAACTAAGAACAATAGTGCAATAAATAACTAGAAACTATTTTCAAGCTTTAAAATGCTATCTTAAACTACCAGATTTAACACTACAAACTAACTACCTTTAGAAAGATTAACTATCAAAGCATACTAAATCCTACTTTTATAAACTAATTTTGTGTTGATAAAGTGAAATTAAAAAGACTAACATGGCCTCAAGAGTTTTAACATGGGTGTTAGAACTGCTTGACCCATAACCTTCCTTAATTTCTTAAAAGGTCATATTAAGCTTATAAAAGTGAGATTTAATGATTTATAGTTTAGGTTTACCAAATTTTAAACAATCTTATAACAACCGTTAATAACATTAATCAATAAGCAAATTAGCAAGGAAAACAATAAGCTACTAGTTTAGGCTAATATTTTGAGTTTTTGGACAGTTTTATGAATCAACAATAAGAAAACTAGATCTATGCTATAAAACTTGAAAACAGATATTCAAACATATTTAATAAAAATAAATAGGGGGCACAATAGGACATTAATTAATCAACTCAAATAAGCAAGATTATAAGCAGGATAAGCAAATTATAAGCTGAAAAATTAAGACAAAATAGGAAATAAAGAACTTACAAGTGCCTTAGCCTAACAAAGGCTATCAATGCTCAAAGTGCTTTCTACAGCTCTCGCTTATTCACAAGGAATAAGCTTTAAGTTAAGTCCCATAAGCTCTTCAGGTTACGTTATCATCAAAAGCTATGATTCATATGCATAAGTTTTTACACTGATTTTTAGATATTTAAGTAATTAATAGGACTTAATTTGAGCTCAATATAAGCTTTTAAAGACTGAGATGTGCTTATGATGAGTTCTTATTTAGAGCTTAGAATAGTGAATAAAAACTTTTGAATTATATAAAAGCTTCAATGTTAAAAACGATTGTGAGACTGAAATTTTAATTCTATTAATACTCGAAAACAGATTCAAGTCTTGAAAAATGAAATTACAAGAGCTTAAAAAGGAAAATTACATTTTAACAAAAATTATTCATATAACTACTTAAACCTAAAAATAATACATGGAAAAAGATTATCATGCGTGTTACGAAGTGAGGCTTGTATTTATAGCCGTCAGAGGATTTCTTCTAGGTCCTGTAGTTGATTGAAGCCCTCTAGATCTCGTCCCTGTGGATCATTACTCCTGGCCTTCAATCTTTAATTTCAACCTTTGGATTTATGATCGTGAGCACACGGAGTGCTCAACGGCATTCGTTGTGTCAGTCCTTGTGTGCTTCTTTTGCACTTATTTTAGTGCAAATTCTTTGTCCTTGATGTGTTTCTTGTCAGACCCGCGTGTCATTCCTTGTGGGATTTAGCCAATGAGAGCCTTGGATGACGTTTTGCTTTGCCATATCACTGCTTGATACTTGAATTATGCTGCCACATCACCAATTTTAATTTTCCCTTTGAATTTAACTCATGGTTAAACGTTAAAGATGATGAACAGTAAAAACTGTCTTTCCCGCGTTTTACCTTTTATAAAAGGGGTGGGTGTTTGACTCTTCCTTGACCCGGGTTATATTTGTTGACTTTGGGCTCGGGATGTTGGATTTGGGCTTGGGCCGGGTGTTTTGGCTTGGTTATAAATAAGAGTGTAGTTTATATGTGGATAACGAGTGTTAACTCTTTATAGTAAAGAGTTAACATCGTTAGAGCTTAGGGTTATTTTTGCAATTTAGTTTAACTCTAGGGGCTATTTTGGGAATTTTGGGGATTTTTGTATTCATATGGTTGACTTTGGTTTGACAAGGTGTGTTGACCAATGGTTGACTTTGAAAGCATTTTTCTAGCTCTTGTACACTCTTTTCCGTTCCCATGTCCGTGTTTGTCCGGTTTTGACTATTTTCTTGTGATTTTTGCTATATCCGTACCTACACAATCACAAAGACAAAACAAGCAATATACAAGCATTTTAAGCACAATTTTATCTTTTTAGGGCCATTTTTGATATAAAATGGATATGTGTTTTCACACAGATCAAGCCAGCATGTAAAAAACGCCTTCCAGCTTTGCTGATAAATGTGGATTGTTCTCATAGGTTTTTCACCTTTTGCACCTATTTTCTTTCTGTCATAAGAATCACACAACAAGACATATTGAATGATTAAGATAGTCTTACTTGATTAAAACATGAATTAAAGCAAGTACAATAGGCTTTTGAGGCCCTAAAATCGTCCCTAACAGCTGCTAAACGAACTAGGGTTCATCCATTTCTTTTACTTTAAAGTTACACACTTAAAACCCTAAAAACAGATTTGTATATACAGATAAATCGTTACGACGGCGTAGCGTTTTAATCGTGACGCCGTCGTGAGTAGAATATTCTAGATTTACCTGCGAGTCTGTGCGTGTTGACGCCGTCATGAAATGTTGTGACGCCGTCACTAAGTGGGTTGTGACGGTGTCATGTAGAGTTGGTGACGCCGTCTCTAGCCACTGTGAGCACAAATCTTCAAGAGTCTTGGTGTTTGTCCGTAGTCTTGTCCGTTTCTTCTCTAAATGAGCCCAAGTCACGTGTATTTCTCCCAAATGCCTTCCAATTGCTAAATACCTGAAAAGGAACGATTAAGTGCCTATTTTGGGCATAAATGCATGATTTAGGGGGTTAAACGACCCCGAAAAAGTGTATAAAATAACACCTCATCAGCTACGAATTAGATTGGTTCTAGCTAAGATTAGAATTCGACATTTGGCTTTGTGTCAGAAATTGGTGTAAGCTACTTGTGTATGGTTTTCTTCGCCTAAAGGGAGCTTGTTGACTATTAAGGTAACTCTCGGGTTGGGTACTCGGGGAGTGGAGTAGGGCGAAGAGGAGCTTCGTGACCGAACCACTATAAATCTTCATGTCCGGTTTGCATTTCCTTTTACTCATCTCTTTACAATTATACTCGCATTTATCGCTTTATATTTATACTTGCAATTGTGTGTTGTGTTGCTTATATAATATTGATAATGTTTGTGTCATGAATAAATGTGAACATTGTTCTTTGGTTTATATTGTTGTTATACGATTTGGAACTACATGTATATAAATAGTAAGAACACTCTTCATATTGTATCACGCTTGATCGGCAATTTGATACGAAACATTCTATGTTTTTAAATGGAAACGTATTCACCCCCCCTCTACGATTTCCAAAATTGGTATCAGGAGCCACGTCGTTCTAATTTTTGAAACAAATGGTTTTAAAAATTGAGCACGATCCATGTATCAATTTATCCATGAAGGTGGATTAAATATGAAAAGTGTTTTGTTGCTTAACTTGTATTAGTTTTGTTGTTAAATACACTTAGTATACTAGTTTGAGGTAAAAATGATGCTTAAAATTAGTGTTATATGTTCGGTATTAAGTTCAGTTAGTTGTACACGTTTCCGCAAAGTCACCAAATGATTTTGTATAAAAATTGGCAAATCTAAGTGTCAGATGGGAGGCCCCCTTAAGTATATGGGTGGCCCCCTTAGCTCCTGGCCGGCCCCCTTATCAATCAGGGGGCCACCTGTCTGATTCGGCAGATTTTTAGAAACATTAAAAATTCATATAAAATCAACTGTAAGTCAGTAGATGTCGTGTCACCCGTCATTTTAAAGATAATTGAGTCTACTTTAGTTTAAAATACTTCCAAGTATTTATTCCAAACTTAAGTAAGTCAGAAATGTAAAATACTACGTAGTGGTCAAAAATTTGTGTTTCGTTTTGACGTAAAACTTGTATTTTACCTTTTCCTTCGAGTAGGCCATTTCTAGTCAGTATATCTTTGAAAAATGGTGTAATTAAATTTTCAAAAATATTAAACTTGGTTATTTTTTTTGCAATGGGGAGGAAACTAATTCGTTTTCAAACAAAACCGATCTAAGTATACATTGTTGTATTTAATATAGTCAGTTAAACTCTTATGTGCTTGTAGAATTTCATAGTTAAGTTATCTAGAAACATATGTGTAGTATATGTCTTGTAAGTTGTTCGTTATTAGTACTCATAAAATTGGTTTTGCATTGCATATAGGCATAGATCACTTAATTTACAAATGTTACATAAACATCTTGTAAATCTTTTCGAGTATGGGAATATACATAGGAATAAGAGTTCAATAAGTTGTCAAGTATATTGTTAAATGTGTTAAAACTCGTCACCTAAATATTTCCAATGATTTAATCTGTTTTCAACAACACGTTTAAATATTTTCAACAACATACCATGTTTGACCTTAGGTTGTTTAAACAAGAGAA
>BQNB010100321.1:5751-24722 GCA_026074375.1 Tanacetum coccineum | reverse complement strand
AAATTTTGGTTAAAATTACCTCTTATACCATGTTTCGATATATTACCTATCATTTTACGGACAAAGCAATGGCAAATGAAAAAATAGTTTCTAAGGCTTATTTCTCCCCTACACTTAAGTTAAACGTTATCCCCAATGTTCTATAAAGGTACCCCATAAAAATGAATAAAGGGAAAAGGAAACAAGTAAAAGAAACTAGTACTCCCCTGGTATGCTCAATAATGGAGAAGAAACATACGATAACTGGTTAAATCATCATTGAAGAATTGTCCAATGAAACTTCCTAAGAACTGCCAAGCTTCTTCTCATCAAATATAACCTGTAATCAAAGGCAAAAACAACTACACCAAGCATAAAATATGCGATATACAAATATACAATGTGAATTTAGGGTTTGACTCGATAAAGCAGTAAAGATAGGATGAGAGAATTGTCAGACTCATTGGTTTTGCAGGTTTATAATAGAAGAGTTCACATTTTAAATGTTATGCAAGTTTTATTTTCAAAAATAATTAAAAACTTTAAATTTTCTAGACCTGGGCATTTGATGCCGTCAGGAAAATCCTGACCCCATCACAGGTGTCGTGGTGACGGCGTCGCGTGTAAATCTTGACGCCGTCTCCACGTTCTGTAAAAACAAAATTTTTGTTTTTGATAACAAATTTCTTGCACTTGATTCCATAAGTTAATTCCTGTACAAATAGCTTCATAAAACCTGAGTTTTGACAATTCAATCATATGACTCAAAACTGATGCAAATTAATCTAAACAAATTATTTAACGTGCTTGAACTTGGTTCAAAAACCAGATAGATTCCCTTACACTTATTATTTGAAAAATACCTTTGATTGAGATTAAGACGAGGTTAAAAACAAAACAAAGCATGATTACTAGATAGAGTTTGAACATGATAGAATAAAATGAAAAGAATAAAACATAAGACACTCCTAATGTTCAGGAAAATAAATATTAGGTTGCCTCCCAAGAAGCGCTTTTCTTTATTTATGAGTCTTGTAGCTAGACTCGAAGTCACACGTTCCTACGTGTCGTAGAAGTGGTCCAAGTCAATGATTTTCCTTGGACTTTCTCTTTTAAAGAGCTTCCTAGTGGTGGGGATTGACTGTAGGGTTTTGGTAAACTCCTTTCTGTCTGGGTCGATTAGTCTAATCTTGGCGTGTCATGCTCCATCTCCATTTTTGGGTGGTTTATCCCAGGTAATTGATTTTTTAATTAGTTCCTCTGATTCCCACATATTACTCTTAAGGTTAATGGGTATGGCTCCTAAAAAGTCTACCATCCTACTAAACACTAGGGTATCCTTAAAAGGATTGAGCTCGGCATCTCTAGCAATTTCCTATTCTCCAAGTAAATGGCAGTCTAAGAAGTCCTTCCTAGCATAATAAGGGGTTCGTACGCCTATTCCATCCAAGCGAGGTCGTGGTTTGTATGACTCCTTTTTTCTAAGTGTGGTCCAATAAGGTGCTTCCTCCTCACCTAAGTCTACTCCTTTTACTCCGAATACCGACCTAGTGATTCCTTCCCCTATCGCTATTTTGGCCATCCTACAATCTACAACTGCATTGGCGGTAGCTAGAAACCCTTTTCCTACTAACAAAGGGGTCTCAGGGTCCTTCTTCATATCAATCACGTAAAAGTCATTTAATAGTTTTAGTTTTTCTATGTGGACTTCTACGTCTTTTATAATCCCAACGGGGTAGGATTTGGTTCTGTCAGCCAATCTAAGGATATGATTAGTCTCTTCTAATAGTCTGATGTTAAGCTTTTTGAAGAGGTAAAGTGGGATTATGTTTACGCATGATCCTAGATCATCCAAGGTGTCGAAAGGTTTTGAGTCCCCTAATCTACAAGGTAGAGTGAATAGTTCGGGGTCTTCCATCTTTACAGGTACTTCACATTGGACAAATGCTGATCTGTTTTTGCCTAGTTCTAAGCTCTCTACGTATTTTTTTTAGATTGTAGGGCAAACATGGAGGGATATGATTAATTTTTCCTATTTGGCTTCCCTTCACACTTAAGTTGAACATTGCACTCGATGTAAAAACTGATAATTAAGATAAAATAAGGAAAATTAAGGGAAAATGGTACTTCTCGGGGCTCATAAGTGCTCGGTTAAATTCTCTTTTTTTTTTTTTTTTTTTTTTTTTTTTTTTTTTTTTTACTGCGGTTTGGTTTCAACCTCGGGTTGCTGCAGGCTTGTTTGGGAAATGGAATGTACCTTGATAGCGTTGATTAAGGTGGACGGGTGAGATGAGCATTGCGGTTCCATTGTTGGGTAAAAACGAGCAGACAAAACTGGATGAGTTCCCAGTTTTAGGTTCTTAATCGTGTCGGCTTAGCGTAGTGATCATGCTAATCGTTCTGGTGATGGCTTTCAAATTGTGTCGATTTTGTTGGTCATATCAATTTGTTTTCGTTTTGAATTCAGCTTCAAAAACTTAGACAACTGACTCTTGAGATTACATGTAGTTTGAATACCATTCCTTCTAGGCTGATTGATTGTTAAATGGTTTGAAGGTGACGGTTTTTCGTTGAAGGAATGGTTTGAGGATTAGACCGTTAGGGCTTTGGAACCGGTCTATGTGAGTTGAAACTAATTTTCTCAAGAATTTTGGGTTGGGCTTCTATGACTCAAAGGTTATTGGGAACATCCTGATCGATTATTGATCTTCTCCATTGACGGTATTATAGGTCGTCACCAAGATTGTTTTGCTACCGGGCTTGAAGTATAGATCCACTTACCTCCACGCGTTATTCGTACAATGAGAATACGTATTCAACAAATAAAGCGTTGTTGGGATCTTCCCATGCAATATTGAGTATCGTGCAGTACCAACTACTGTCGCTCACATGAGAAGGTAGCTGACTTTGTTTACTTGGGTAGGTTTGTCGGAGCAAGATGAGCTTTCCAACATGCGTTTGGGACTTGATTTTCGGGAGGCTCGATTAAATTGCGGTGGATGGTACTTCGGACATAGTTGAGGCAAAGCGATTGCCTTGACTGGATTAGCGAAATCCCTTGGGTCGTTCAAACTTTCATTGTCATAGAGGGCGAGGTCCTCTAATAATGCCAGGATTATTTCGGAGTTTAGTCACGAGCTTTCCACATGGACGATCGATTGGTCAATATTGGTTCGTCTTGTACGGTATTGGATTGGTCATTAAAAAATTCTAGAATTAGGCGCCAAAGGTCTATGCTCCATGAATATGAGGGATTTTTTGGAAAATAGTAGTTCTTGAAACAAGTCCTTGGCTTCGGATTTATAAGATTATCCATCGATGTTGTTGGAAACATCTGGATATCATTGCAGAGTTTTCGTATCTTCCGATGGAAAGGAATTGAGCAAGGATTTACGGGGGTGGTGTAGGGGGTAGTAAGATCCTCCCATGTAGTGATGGATACTGTGAAAGACGTTCAAGCCAATTGATTGCTAGCTTGATCGCGAAAGCAGGGAAAATTGAAAATTAACGCTATAGCAGGCGCATTCTTTCCCTATTTTCATCGTCCAAGGTCAAGTGAATGTCCACAAGTTTTAGGAAATATTGAGGTGGTGGTTTTTGGATCCTCGACGAAAAGTCCGTGGATTATTGAGCATCCATTTTGCACCAACCGGATGGTGTCGGATCGAAAAGGTACAACGTTGTTCCCTACATGGAGCTCAATGGTATTCCTGTAGCCCTCGTGGCTAGGTTTGGAGTAGTCTCTAAGAGTGCGGATAGGATTCTCGTCTCCCATGGTGGTTGACGAGAATGGGTTACGAAACATGTTAACTCAAAGAAAGAGACTAGACTACGGAAAGTAATATGTCGAATATTAAATTCTTACATTGAAAGGTTCAAGCAAGTATAATAAGCTTAACTCTATGATCTAAACCTAACTATTTCCCTGACAATGGCGCCAAAATAAACTTGGGTGCGGTCGTCGTAGGACTTCTTACCACGAAGTTTTACAACTATCAAGGCAGAGGAACCTAATCGTATGTATGTAGTAGTATAGGCAAGACTCCGGCTGGTGGTTTGTTATCCATTCACTCGGGGAGGGAATAGGTTAGGAGCTTGATCTAAGGTCCTAACAAAATTCTAAAGGTTGAGAGAAGATTCTTTTTGTATTTTATATTTTATGGAAAGCAGGTAAAATCATATGTTTGAGAGTTTGGTTGGTTTTAGCTAATAAACTAAATATAAACTAAGCTACTAGTGATAACAATATAATAAAAGATTATGTTTATTTAATCATGTATTACCCCTTATATTGCTTCTCCTAGTGTTGTTGCTTTGTCACACTTGTGATGATCTATGTAATTATTTCACAAAGTCATGAACGAATTACATGAACCCGATTGTCTATTTATATATCCCATTAAGAAACGCACAAGTAAGGTATTATGGAAGACTATTACAAGGCGCCCCTAGGAGTATATTTAAATCATTTTTGAAAATATACTTAAGAGTGGATCAACCATATAAGGGGCAAGGTAGTATGAAGACTGTTACCCGTTGGTATCCTTTCTACACATATGTTTTCCTTAGAAATATCAACAGTGATACAGAAAATCGCTAGTTTTATAAGACCTAACATTGCTTAATTCATCACGAGAAGCAACACTCTAAGATCTATCATTCTAGGTTTCATACAATCATAAAATAATCACATAGAAGGTTTAGTCAAGCATGTTAAAGATAGATAAAGCAAGATACAGATAAGAATCACACAAACAAGACATATTGAATGATAAAGAATAGTCTTCTTGATTAAAACATGATTTGAAGAGAGTACATAGTTGTTTTGAGGGCCTTTAAAAATAGTCCTGAAAAAGCTGCTAAACGGAAACTAGATTTCAGTCCCTTTCTTTTACTCTAATGTTACACTCTTAAAACCTAAAAAGAACAGAATTTGCATATATTGGAAATCGTTTGTGACGGGTTGTCGGTTATATCATGACGCATCTATGAATAGAATATTCATAGATATTGGGTTGGGTCATGCATTCTGGCGCCATCGTGGATTCTTGTGACGCCGTCTTGGTAAGAGTTGTGACGGCGTCACGTGCAATCTGTGACACCGTCTCCAGCCGCTGATAACATAATCGTGAGAGATGTTGGTGTAGGTCCATATTCTTGTCCGTTTCTTCTAAAATGAGCCCAAGTCATGTATATTTCCTCCAAATGCTAAATACCTGAAAATGAACGATTAAGTACCTATTTTGGGCATAAATGCACGATTTAGGGGGTTAAACGACCCCGAAAAAGTGTATAAAATGACACCTCATCACCATGTTTCTGTAATGGAAGTTAGCTCTTTTAGTTCATTTCTCAAGTCTTGATTCTCTTTGAGAATCTCAGTGTTTACATGCTGCATGGTAAGAAGAATAAGCTTTGCTTGTTTTAATACCAAAAGCTATTCTTTGCAGGAATTTTAGTTCATTGAACAAGGGATTTATCATGTTTTGATAGAGATTATTTTTTGTTCTTCAAAAACAATAGTTTAAAGTAAATACATAGATAATCTAGAAAGGATTTTCTATCATCATTATCTTCTATTTCAAGATGAGTGTGTACCTTTTTCATAGAGATCTTAGTCCATTCATTATTTCTGGCACTTTCTTTGCCAACACAAATTCTTTCTTCATCAGCAAGTGCCATAAGAGCTTTAACTTCACTTACTTCATTTTAGTTAGATGACACTTCTTCTTCATCCCAATCATATGATTTAGCAATGAGACCTTTGTTTTTGCCCGAGGATGGACCGCGACATGAAGTACTAGAGCTGACGAGGGCTAGTTTAGCTTTAACTTTATTGTATTTGGCTTCAAAGTCTTTGGTATGCCTCAGCTTAGGTTTGTGCTCAGATGAATGGAGAAGATTTGGTTGAAAAGGTGACTTATAAGAAGGAACTAATGTTTTTGACCAATAGTCTCTTGCAAAATGACCTTTCTTGCCACATTTGTGGCATTCAGTTTGGTCAGTTGCTTTTGTACTACTAAACCTTTGAGTACCCTTTTTGAAGAATTTTTTAGACTTGGCTAATAGAACTTGTTAGGATTAAAAGCTTCTTGATGTTGTTTGGAAGTAACTGCTGATAAGGTTTAGAGTACTACTGCTAGTGTATATTTATACATACTAATAAAAAGTTTAAGACTGCTCAGAGATTGTGAAGAAAAGTTACAACTATTAGAATAAGTTCGAGTTATCTGCTAGCGTAACTTAGTTACTGTGATGAAGGAAATGAAGATAATATTCATAAGTGTTACTACTGCTTTACACAAGTTTGTGCGCTAGAATAAAAGTTAATGTTGCTGGTTACAATTGCTGAAAGATTACAACTGCTAGAAGAGTTTCTACTGTCAGAAGGATAAAGATGAAGATTGCTTATCAAGATTACTTACGGGATAAGTATGAGATATTTTTATAAAAGATATGTATATCTTATTAAGTTAGAAGATTGGCAATTATCTATTAGAATTATAGAAGATTTGTAGTTATCTTGTAAAGGACTCCTTGGTGTATAAAAGGAGATCCTAGGTTATGGTTATATATACACACACACATTCATACATTTTGATATATAGCTTCAAGGTTGTAAACCCTAGTACTACACAAAGTACTCGTATTATTGATAATAATAATATTGGAGCTTTTTAGTAATATCATTGTTCATACAGTTTACTGTTTCATTAATATTCTTCTAAGTATTAAAGAGTAGATTCCGCTTACTCTTTAGTATTCACAAAGTTTCTACCATAGTTGTTTTGGATATATCCAAAGTAACTTAACCTTTACAGCTAAGTAATCGATCTTAAGTTGGGATCAACAAGTGGTATCAGAGCTCATGTTCTAAAACTTTGATCTAGAAGAAACTAACAAGAAGAACTCTTTACTCATAAGGAAGAGATGGATCTAGAAACTGTACAAACCAATACTACTGCAAAGATGCCCATTCTTAAACATGGTGAATATGATATGTGGAGGCTAAGGATTGAGCAATACTTTCAAGTACAAGACTATGCTCTATGGGATGTTATAGAGAATGGAAACTCATTCAAACCAGTAGCTCAAACAACAACAAATACTGATGGTACCTCAACTTTACTAATACCAGGTCCTGTAACTACTGAAGAAAAGGCTCAAAAGAAGAATGATGTGAAGGCAAGAAGTATGTTACTGATGGCATTTCCTAATGAACATCTAATGACTTTTAAAAAAATACAAGTGCAAGGATTGCTAAGACTTTGTTTGCTGCTATACAAATAAGATTTGGTGGTAATGAAGCCGCAAAGAAGACTTAGAAGACTCTTCTGAAGCAAATGTATGAGAACTTTAGTGCTACAAGCACAGAGTCTCTTGACTCTATTTTTAACAGGCTTTAGAAGATTGTAAGTCAGCTGGCTTATCCTGGTGTGAAAATGTTTTCACAAGGAAGACTCAATTGAATTTTGTGAGATGTCTGCCTTCTGAATGGGAATACTCTATGTTGTGTTTGGAGGAATACAAACCAGATCTTGACACAATGAGCTTGAGATTATACAAAAATTTAAAGATTGTTGAACAGAGGTTAAAAGAAACTGCAAGCTCAAAGCTCAAGCTTAAGTTCTCAAAAATATGGCTTTTGTGTCATCCCATGCGTACTAATGATGTTAAATACTGCTTTATGGAGATAGTACTGCTAACACTCAAGTCGCCATACTAGCAAACTAAGTTAGCACTTACTAGTATCAAGTTAGTCGCGAGCTTAAGTGATGACATTGTTTATGCATTTTTGGCCAGTCAACCAAATGGGTCTCAACTTGTATATGAGGACCTTGAACAAGTCCATAAAGATGACATAGAAGAGATGGATTTGAAATGGTAGTTAGCATTACTAAGCATGAGAAAAAGAAGGTTTTTTAGAAAAATGGTAGAAAGATCACTATCAAATGGAGTGACACAGCTGGATATGACAAATCCAAGGTGGAGTGTTTCAACTGCCACAAGATAGGACACTTTGCAGGGGAATGCAGAGGACCTAGGAACCAAGATAGCAGAAACAGGAATCAAGACAGCTCTAAAAGGACTATAAATGTGGAAGAAACTTCTTCCAAATCCATGGTGGCTATTGATGGAGCTGGTTTTGACTGGAGCTATATGGCAGTTGATGAAGTCCCTACAAACATAGCTCCTATGGCTTTTTCAGACTCTGAGGTACATAATGACAAAACTTGTTCAAAAACTTGTCTAAAAATCTTTAAAACTCTTAAAACTCAACTCGATGATTTAAGAATAGATTTTAACAAATCTGAGTTCAATTTAGCTACTTATAAAAGAGGGTTAGCATCTGTAGAAGAGCAACTTGTCTTTTATAAAAAGAATGAGGTTATTTTTTGTAAGAAATTTGCTGTTCTTAAAAGAGATATCTCATATAAAGACTCAAAACTTAGTATGCTTAAAAGTGAGTTAGAAAAGCTTAAACAAGAAAAAGAAAGCAATTAACTTAAAATTGAAAATTTTGATAATGCTTCTAAAAGTCTAGCTAATTACTAGGGAGTCATACTGAATAAAAGTAGAAAGGGTGTAGGGTTTGTAAGTCATAATGTTGTTCCACCTCCCCTTACAAGGTTATTTTCACCCCCAAATCTTGATTTGTCTTACTCTGGTCTAGAAGAGTTCCAACAGTCTGAGTTTGAAAGCTATGGACCTAAGAGTGTTAGTAAAGATTATTTCTAATGAGTGTTATGGGAAATCTCCTGTGGCTCATTGGTTGAGGTAGTTGGTATGTCAGATGATAAGTTAAGAGATAGGAAAACTATTTTTCCTACTGGTTATACTAAGATAGAATTTGTTAGACCTAAACACAGAAACACACAGTTGAGAAAACCAGTTATGTATGCTGAAATGTATTAGGTCACAAAACACCGGGTATAATCAAGAAGTTCCCAACAGCTAGGAAGGACTTATGATGTACAGTTAAAACTTGTTTGTTGTGGAAGTTTGACCATGTGAGGTAATGCAATTACCATTAAAGGGAAAAGGGTGGTATCTGGGAATAATTATACAAGGGTGAATTACAATTATTCTGCTAAAAAGGCTCACCCTAGTGCTCACAGGAACATGGTTCCAAGAGCAGTTTTAATAAAAACTGGCCTAAGATCACTTAATACTGCTAGGCTAATTAATACCGCTCATCCAAAAACTACAGTTTATAGTGCTAGACCAATGTCACATTTTTCAAAATCATCACAATCAACTGTAAAGAGGCCTTATCAAATAAGAACATCATTAACTAACAAAAATTCTTGTCAAAAAGTTAATACTGCTAAGGGAAATTTTATACTGCTAAGCCAAAAGCAGTTAATACTGCTAGGCTAAATTCAGCAGTAGTTAATGCTGTGAGGGAAAATTAGGTTAATGATGTTAAGGCATCAGAATGTGGGGTTTGGAGACCTACCAAACTAATAGTGCATCAAATTACTTTGAAGAGACATAATTTATGTTGATGGCACAAGGCAGTTCCAAGTCAGCAATTGACTTGGGTCCCAAAGGAAACTAATTTCTTATTTTTTGTGCAGGGTCATCCATAAAAAGAAGATCAAGGCTATGTTAACAGTGGATGCTCAAGGCACATGATAGGGAACATGTCCTATCTCTCAGACTTTAAGGAATTTGATAGAGGATATGTTACCTTTAGGGGAGGAGCCAAAGGAGGGAAAATTACTGGTAAAGGAACTCTTAAAACTAGTAAGCTTGATTTTGAGGATGTGTACTTTGTCAAGGAGTTACAGTTTAACCTTTTTAGTATTTTATAGATGTGTGACAAAAAGAATAGTGTTCTTTTTACTGACACTTGATGTTTTGTTCTGTCTTATGACTTTAAGTTAGCTGATGAAAGTTAGGTTTTACTTAAAGTTCCTAGAAAGAACAATATGTACAGTGTTGATATGAAGAATATTATTCCTAAAGAGAGTTTAACTTGTCTTGTTGCAATTGGGCCCACTTGTGAAATCAATGTTATGCATAGGAGGCTAGGTCATAAAATTTTAAAACTATTGAATAAATTGGGTTAGGAAAATCTTGTGAGAGGTTTACCTTCAAAACATTTTAAAAATGACCAAACTTGTGTTGCTTGTCTTAAGGGAAGAGAACACAAAGCCTCTTGTAAGTCCAAGATTCAGAACTCTATTACTCAACCTTTATTCATGTTGCATATGGACTTGTTTGGTCTAACTTTTATGTGCAGCTTAATGAATAAGAAATATTGTCTAGTTGTCACTGATGATTATAGCTAATTTACTTGGGTTTTCTTTTTAGCATCTAAGGATGAGACTAGTAGCATTCTTAAGAACTTTATAACTGAGATAGAAAATGTAGTTGATAAGAAAGTAAAGATTATCATATGTGACAATGGAACAGAGCTCAAGAATAGAGTTATGAGTGAGTTTTGTAAACAGAAAGGCATTAAGATGGAATTTAGTATAGCTAGAACTCCTCAGCAAAATGGAGTTGCTGAAAGGAGAAATAGAACACTAATTGAGGCTGCTAGAATGTTGGGACTTAAAATGACTTCAAGGATTCTTTGAGTTAGCTATCCTCAGGTACATAATGGGAATTATGCTAAGTAGTTAGTACTAGATAGTATAAAGTTACCACTGACTAGTTACTATTGTTAGTATACTTTGTAATGATCAGCATAAAAGTTACTACTGTTAGTTGATGTTAAACTGACTGTGTTAAAGACTCAAATATAAGTCTAGTAGGTAGTGATGTAGTTGTAATGTTAAGGACTGCTTGTACATTTTATAATGAGTACATATTAGTACTGCTAGTACTAATGTTACTAGTGCTTATGTTTATTAGTACTGCTGGTGAAAAAGTTTATGCTGCTGAATTACAACTGCTAGAAGACTTACTACTGTTAAGAGGATAAAGACGGTTTAAAGAGATAAAGATTGTTTGGAGAGCAAGAATACTTGTGAAGATAAGTATTGAGATATTTTTTACAAGATATGTATAATGTATTTGTTTAAGAGATTACGTTTATGTTTAGAAAAGATTATGATATCTAAGGAATGTATTGTAAGCCGAATAGGACTCCTTAGGTCTATAAAAAGGAGCTCTAGGGCATTAGTTGAGATACAAGTATACGAGTTTTCATAGTTGTCAAGTCGATTTAGAAAAGCTTCAAGGTTGTAAACCCTAGTACTAGTGAAGAGTACTTGTATTATTGATCTAATAATATTGGAGCGTTTGGTTATATCTTTGTTCATTCACGATTATGGTTTTACTCATAATACTTATAGGTATTAAGGTGTAGATTCCGCATATACTTTAGTATACATACAAAGTTTCTACAACAAGTTATTTTGGATTTATCCAAGGTGGTAACTAACTTAGACAATCTAAGGTATCGATACAAAGGATTGGGATCAAACAAGTCGGTATCAGAGCTTTGCTTTGAGAAACTTGATCTAGAAGAATGGAATTTGTATCTACAAATAGTAATACTACTTGCATAACTACCCTTACCTTAAAACTGGAGTGATGTGTTAAGATGTGGGTGATAAGAATTAAGCAATAACTTTCCAAATAAAGACTTTGCCTATGAGAGGTTCATAGAGTAATGGTAACTCATGGGTTGTCTGTACCACAATTCAGCATAGAGAATGGTTAATTCAGTTATTGAAGATGTTTGTCCTGTAACTGCTAAAGAAAATACCAATAAGAAGAATGATGTTAAAGCTAGAAGCTTGCTACTCATGGCTCTTTCCAATGAACATCAACTCACATTCAGTCAGTACCCTGATGCTAAAACAATGTTTTGTGCCATTGTTTGAAACACGATTTGGAGGTAATGAAGCTACAAAGAAAACTCATAAGACACTTTTGAAGCAACAATATGAGAATTTCAGTGCATCAAGCACAGAGTCTCTTGACTCTATTTTCAATAGGCTCCAGAAGATTGAGCAGTAAGTAGCTGCATTTGGGTTTTTTCTTGTGGTCATCTCTCAAGAAGACTTAAATTCAAAAATTTTGAGCAGCTTGCCCCCTGAGTGGAACACTCATGTAGTAGTATGGATGAATAAGCCTGAAATTGAAACTATGAGCATTGATGATTTGTACAACAACTTCAAAATTGTTGAACAAAAGGTAAAGAAATCTGTTGGTGCAAGTAGTGGATACCATAAAAATTTTGTGTCTTAAACACCCCCTTAGAGAGATTTAGAGATAGATATAAAACCCCCCCCATTCGCGCCAAACCCCTCCTCCCCCCCCCACCTCTCACTCACGATTGTTTCAGAAAATACTACGCCCCACCTAACACCTAACACCCTACCCCTCAACAACCCCCCCCCCCCCCTCCCCCCCAATACTTTACACAGCATTCCCCCCCCCATCACCATGTGTGCCACACAAATCACGAAACTCTTAGCACTGCCCGTTGCTCTTACTTACTAGACATACTATTCTCAGAGATGCACTTCCCCAGACATAGTCACTCAAACTCATGTTGAATACTGCTATGCTTGTTTTTCCGCAACCCCCGCTCTAGCCTCCTACTTGCTGAGCCCTGTTGTTAACAACCATAGTCCTCAAAGATAAATACTGTCTCAAGCATTCATTGATAATGAAATTCCCACCCTTTATATATATATCACCATGTGTCACTCGTCCCTTCCATCGGCCCCTTGACCCCAGACCCCACCAGTAATGGTACTAATGATACCCCTCACAGTAACCGATCCCTTAAGCACACCAATAACTCTCACCCATGACACGATTGTCATACTGGACATTGCCTGGCTATTTGATGCACTGCCTCATAGAGAGACAGCCTTTAGTGGCAGTCTCCTCTGTCAGAAGTATCGCTCCGCGCACCATAGAATTTGATCATCATTCCTTTCAAAAAGATGGTATACTTATCTAAGAGGACAGGCAAGAAATTTAGATTAATGTAAATGTATACTGTGGGTATGATAAATTGTCAAAAAGGTTTTTGAGATGTTTTCAACTGTTCATAAGATGGGACACTTGCCAGGGAATGTAAGAATTACACAATGAACAAGGAAGGGTCAGTTTTAGAAAACAAGACCATACACCAGGAGCAAGGAATCAATGAAAGACACATCTTCAAAGTAATGTTGGCTATAGATGGGTGTTAGGGATTGTTTTGACTTAGAGTGAATGGCCAGTAAGAACAGGTTTCGACTAACATGGTTAAATTGGCGTTTTCAGACTCAAGAGTATTACACTGATAAAAACTTGCTCTACAACTAGACAAAAAAACTTGAAACTCTGTAAGAAATAGTGTAATGATATTGCATTCGTGTTCAAATCTTAGATGCTCTTAATATCCGTTGGATAAATAAATTACGCCAGAACTCCATCTCTCCCTTACCCTCTAAAAAGTCCGGTTTTGTTTAGCCACTAAGATCGAATATAAGTAAGACCTTAATGTGTCACAATATAAAGAAAGATGATACTCGGATTTCTTAGAGCCTCCGTGACGAACGCCTATAGTCCCTGCAGCAGTTGTTATAAATCAAGAGAATTGCAGCTTAGTAAAAGCCTATCGCCTAATAAATGATGTGCCCTTGTAATAAGTATGTGCATTATAAAAGGAAGATTATATCCACATAGTGAAATAATCCGACGAGTCATTGAATTAATCACTTGTGTAACTTTGAGAACAGCACTTTCTCATCACTAAGAGCACAAGGATAACATAGGCAATGAATACACGAGAGTACCCGCATAACACTGCACCACCACACATGTAACTAGCTGTATCATAACAAGCGCTAGTCTGCGGGCCTTGTTGCATGTGAGCTCGTACATCATCCATCATCCCCCCTCACCTCCGTCTAGCGATCTCTTCTTATAAACTATCGGCCTACTGTAAAATAACTGAAGAGGAATGGCTGCTCTATCTACTCGAGTCTCCGAGCCCCACGTGCAATTTCATCCAACGGGTATGGCTCGCTGTGGCATCAGCTAAGATTTAGAGTCAATTGTGGCCTGTTTGTCGATAGAATCAGCATAGTTTCTAAGGAAAATTTGATAAATCTTTGATAAAAGGAAACAAGTATTCAATAGAATAAAGTTAGCTTTGTTGAGTCTTCACTTAATGTTGATAAAGAAACTATTTTTCCTGTTGATAAAAGGTAGAGTCTGTCAAAACTAAAAAATCATGAATACCCTGTTAAAAGTCAGTAGGTATCTGAGATGTATAGATTCACAAACTCCTAGGGGGAATCAAGGAATTGGATTTTATGATGGGCAGAAGTCCATTTAATTAAGAAGTGATTTTTGTGATGTTATAACACAAAGCCTTGCTTTTGTGTGGGAGCTTTAATCATGTACAGGCTCAGTGCAAATACCATCAAAGGGAAGGATGGTTATAGAAGTAATATTAACAGGGTGAACTACAACATTATACTACAAAAGGAATCACCCTAAGCTCAAAGGAACATGGTGGTTCCAAGAGCAGTGTTTAATGAAAACTGGCCTAAAAACTTTTAATACTGCCAGGACAGTTAATACTGCTCATCCCAAATCTACAGTTTTTAGTGCTAAACCAATGTCATGTTTTCCAAAAATAGCACAATCAACTGTAAGAAGACCCTTTCAATCTAAAACAGCATTATCTAACAAAAGGTTTACACATAAAGTTAATACTGCCAAGGCACAAGCAGTTAATACTGCTAGGCCACAAGCAGTTAATACTGCTAGGCCAAAAATAGTTAAAACTGCTAGGCCAAATTCTGCAGTTGTTAATGTTGTTAGGGTTAATCAGGAAAATGTTGTAAAGGCCTCAGCATGTTTGTGGTTAGAGACCTACCAAAAACCTAAATAGTTGGCGTCATTCAACACCTTGAAGAAACATAATTACATTGATGCACGAGGCAGATCCAAGTCAGTGATGGCTTGGGTCCCCAAAGGAATCTAATTTCCTTATTTTTATGTGCAGGGCAAGCCACAACAAGATGATACAGGATTTGTTGACAGTGGATGCTCAAGGCACATGACTGGGAACATAGCTTATCTCTCAGATTTCAAGGAATTTGATAGAGGTTATGTTACATTTGGAGGAGGAGCACATGGTGGTAGAATTTCTAGTAAAGGAATACTTAAAACTGATAGTCTTGATTTTGAAGATGTATACTTTGTCAATAAGTTAAAATTCAATCTTTTTAGTATCTCACAGATGTGTGACAAAAAGAACTATGTCCTTTTTACTAACACTGAATGTCTTGTCTTATCTCCTAATTTTAAGTTGCCTGATGAAAGTCAGATACTTCTTAAAATTCCTAGAAAGGACAACATGTATAGTTTTGATATGAAGAACATTGTTCCTAAAGAGACTTTAACTTGTCTTGGTGCAAAGGCTACATCAGATGAATCAATGCTCTGGCATAGGAGGCTTGGTCACATTAAATTTAAGAACATAAACAAGCTTGTTAAGGATAATCTTGTAAGAGGATTGCCTACAAAACATTTTGAAAATGACCAAACCTGTGTTGCTTGTCTTAAAGGGAAGCAACACAGAGCTTCTTGTAAGTCCAAGGTTCTGAATCCAATTACTAAGCCTTTGTTTATGCTTCATATGGATCTGTTTGGTCTAACTTTTGTAAGTAGTTTAATGCATAAGAAGTATTGCTTAGTAGTCACTCATGATTTTAGCAGGTTTATATGGGTTTTCTTTTTAACAACTAAGGATGAAACCAATGAGATCCTTAAGAATTTTATTAAAGAAATAGAAAACCTAGTGGATAAGAAAGTGAAAATAATCAAAAGTGATATTGGAACAGAGTTTAAGAACAAAGTTATGGATGATTTTTGCTGAGAAAAAGGTATTAAGAGAGAATATAGTGTAGCCAGGACTCCTCAGCAAAATAGTGTAGTTGAAAGGAGGAATAAGACACTAATTAAGGCTGCTAGAACAATGTTAGCTAACTCTAAGTTACCTACCACTTTTGCGGTGTAGCAGTTAGTTAACTGCTTGCTATTGCTAAGAATAGGGTCTTAGTAGTCAAGCCTCATAACAAGACACCTTATGAACTTTTTAGAGGTTTTAAACCTGCTTTAAGTTTTATGAGACCATTTGGATGTCATGTTACTATTCTTAATACTTTAGATAGTTTAAGCAAGTTTTATGGCAAAAGAAATGAAGGTTTCTTTGTTGGATATTCTTTGAGTAGTAAAGCTTTTAGTGTATACAACACAAGAAACAGGAGGGTAGAAGAAAACTTGCATATTGGGTTTTTAGAGAATAAGCCTATGATAGAAGGGAATGGTCGAAAGTAGTTGTTTGACATTGATTCTCTAACTCAATCTATGAATTATGTACCAGTTGCTACAGGTACAATCATTAATGAATCTGCGGGTACACAAGAAGAACTAAATGCAGGTACATCAGAAGAAATCAGTCAAGATTGCATTGTGATGCCAATTTGGAAAGATGCTTCATACTTTGATTCACCTATCCAGGATGTTGATAATGGTGAACCAAAATCTGCTGCTGAAGATCAAAAAGAGGATGGAGATGGTCTAGATAATAAGAATGATAAACAAGATAAGTCTGATGTTGTTAGCAGTCCTAAAGAAGTTAATGCTGCTAGACAACATATTAATACTGCCAGTCCTGATGTTACTACTGGTAGCTTTAAACTTAATGATGTTGGTCCATCAGTTAATACTGCTAGTTCATACGATCAAGATAGCCCTAAAGACATGTTCACTATGGGAGCTAGTCATACACTTGAAGCCACTCATGTTGAGTTCTTCAGTGATGAAGATAAACCAGAAGTTGATTTGGGGAACATCATAAATTCCTATACAGTTCCAACCACTCCCAATACAAGAATACATAAAGATCACCCAATTGAAAATGTGATTGGTGATGTGAAGTCAACTATACAGACAAGAATAATGACAAAACCTACTTCTGAACAAGGGTTTCTTAGTGTTGTATATGAGCAGAAAACACATGATACCTTGAATACTTGTTTATATGCTTGTTTCCTATCACAGATAGAACCCACAAGTATTGCTAAAGCTCTATCTGATTCATCTTAGGTGGAAGCAATGCAGGAAGAACTTCTGCAATTCAAACTCCAATAGGTTTGGATACTTGTGGATTTGCCTTTTGGAAAGAGGGCTATTAGAACAAAATAGGTCTTTAGAAACAAGAAAGATGAAAGGGGGATTGTGATTAGGAATAAAGCAAGGTTGGTTGCACAGGGTCATAGACAAGAAGAAGGTATAGACTATAAAGAAGTTTTTGCTCTCGTGGCAAGAATTGAGGCAATAAGATTGTTTTTAGCCTATGCTTCTTTTATGGGTTTTCTGCGGCTTTATCTAATGAGAGTGGAAGAGTGTTTCTTATATGGACTATTGAGAAGAAGTCTATGTTACTCAACCACCAGGATTTAAAGATCCTGACCATCCAGACATAGTTTATAAGGTGGTTAAGGCACTTTATGGTTTGCATCAAGCACCAAGAGCATGGTATGAAACTTTGGCTAACTATCTGTTGGGAAATGGGTTCAAAAGAGGCAAGATTGATCAGACATTATTTATAAAGAAGCAAAAAGGAGATATTTTGCTTGTATAAGTGTATGTTGATGACATTATATTTGGCTCTACAAACAAGGAGTTATGTACTAGATTTGAGAAGCTAATAAAGGATAAGTTTCAGGTGAGTTCTATGGGAGAACTTACTTTCTTTCTAGGATTACAAGTACAACAGAAGGAAGATGGAATATTTATCAGTCAGGATAAATATGTAGCTGAGATTTTCAAGAAATTCAACTACTCTGATGTGAAGTCTGCTTTAACTCCTGTTGATTTGGAAAAGCCTTTGGTCAAGGATGGAGATGCTGATAATGTTGATGTACATCTCTATAGATCAATGATTGGGTCTTTGATGTATCTCACAGCATCTAGACTAGATATCATGTTTGCAGTATGTGCATGTGCTAGATTTCAAGTTACTCCAAAGACATCTCATCTCTTAGCAGTCAAGAGAATTTTTAGATATTTGAAAGGCAAACTAACTTTAGGTCTTTGGTATTCTAGGGATTCTCTATTTGAACTGGTTTCTTATACTGATAGTGACTATGCTGGAGCAACTCAAGATAGGAAGCCTACAACTGGAGGTTGTTAGTTTTTGGGAAATAGGTTGATATCTTGGCAGTGTAAGAAGCAAACTGTAATTGCCACTTCTACAAATGAAGCTAAATATGTGGCTGCTACTAGTTGCTGTGGACAAGTACTCTGGATTCAAAACCAATTGTTGGATTATGGGTACAATTTCATAAATATTGTCATTAATATTGACAATAATAGTACTATCTGCATTATTGAAAATCATGTTCAACCTTCTAAAACAAAACATATAAAGATTAGGCATCATTTTATAAGAGATTGCAATGCTAAAAAGTTAATACAAATGGTTAAAATTCATACTGATTATAATGTTGCAGATCTTCTTACAAAAGGTTTTGATGCTGGAAGGTTTCAGTACTTGGTCTAAGTATTGGAATGCTTAATCCTTAGTACTGCTAAGTATAATTAGTACTGCTAGTTATACTTAAGACTGTTTGTTAAAACTGTTAGTCATAATTAATACTGTCAAGTATAAATTGATATGTTTATTGTCCAACGCCGGTTTGCACTTATTCTTGAGCAGCATGTGGGCATATAGAGCATTAACTATAACGGGGTATTACATATTTCTGTTTGCAGCCATGGCGGTTCATAAAAGTAAACCGTATCATGGTAGGGCATCATGAATTTGTTCTTGCAGAGAGAGAAAGAAAGAGTGACAGAGGCAAGTAAATACCAAAACAGTAAATACAAACATGGGAAAGCGTGCAGTAAAGGCAAGTCTACCAAAGAGCGTTACGCTTTTTACTAAAATGTTTGAAGTGGGTGAAGGGCTAGAAAAGTAAGAAAAAAACATCGTACGTATCGCCAAAAGT
>BQNB010100320.1:3417-24723 GCA_026074375.1 Tanacetum coccineum | reverse complement strand
GAACCAAACAGCCCCCTTATGGGCTGTGTTAATACCAAACGCGCCCTATGCTGGTGGAAACGCACCCTATGCTGGTGGAAACCAGCCAAACGCAGCCCTTGCTGCGGGTATGAAAGCCAAACGCCCCGTTTGTGGTGCAACCTGGTGAACCAAACGCACCCTTGGCTGTGGAACAGCCAACCCGACGCACCCAACCCGGCTGTTTCGACAGCCAAACCCAACGACCCTTGCTGTCCCGAAACCCACGCACCTACGGTGGTGTTAACCACAAGAAAAACAAACACCCCGTGGCTGTCTAACAGCCACATACACCCTACGTGGGTGGCTGACCACCGAAACCAAACGGACCCTCGTGTTTTATAATGAACCGAACAAACAAACACCCCCCCCCTTTGTGGTGGTGTTTTACCACCGAAACAAGCACAGCCCCGCGGCTGTTAACCCACAACTCGACGCACCCTTGGTGCGTACCACCAACCCGACACCCCCTCCTTTGGCTGTGGATGACAGCCAAACGCACCCGGCTGTTGAGAACCAGAAGCAAACACCCCTTGGGGTTGCGTGACAGCCAAACCAAACGGACCTTTGCACTTCTTACTAACCCAAACAAACACCCCATTGCTGATAACCGCCATAACAAACACCCCTTGTGGTGGTTGTTTCCCACCCGAACCAAACGGACCCTTCTTGGTAGGTTGATCACCAAGACAACCACCCTTGTAGGGTGGCTGCCCAAACCGAACACCACTTTGTGGTGGTTTCGGTTGTAACAAACACCCACGAAAACTGATGGTGAGGTTCGGAGTGGGGCTGTCATGGATGGCAGCCATGGTGGGGTTCGGTGGTGATGATGAGGGTATGATGAGGGTGATGATGATGGTGGTGGTGGCGACGCTGCCGAGGCAGCCGGAGGGGAAAGGCGCGTGGAGGCGCGTGTATATGGGGATCGGGAAGATCGGAGTGTGGGGATCGGTTTTGTTATCGGCCGGAAAAGTCACCGGAAAACTTTTCCGGTGACCGACGACGGCGGCGGCGCCGGTGGCCGGATAAAATGAGGAAGAGAGAGTGTGAGGGTATGTGTTTTATATAAAATGGAATGAAATGAATAAAATGTTATAAGCTTATATTTATATATAAACTAAAGTGACAAGTCCCCATAGTTTAGGGTCTATTTTGTAAATTTTTCATATACTTCTTGATAAATGCGGTTCGGGACTCATTTGAGCGACTTAGCGGATGAATCAATTTACGAAACTTGCGTCATTGTTTTTCTAATCATTTTTCTGATAAAAATGAGTATTCACTTGATAGTATTTCATAAATATTTTATAATATTTAATAAAATATTTGTTATTCATTTTGTGGACCGGTTTCGCTTCGTCCAAAATAAAAATGGATTTCAACCCGAGTATTTGCGTTATCCACAACGCTTTTAATTAAAAATGATGACTAATTTATTTAATATTTTTATTAAATAAATACTGATAATTAAAAACAAAATTTAATTATTTTTGTGTGTCCGCGTTGTATGTTGTCCGTAAAATGTTTGCGGTGCTGTTTTAGCCCTTTTCGGCTCGTTTCCAGGTCTCGGGCAAAACTGAAAAGTTGTCAGGAATGTCGTT
Source organism: Tanacetum coccineum (assembly GCA_026074375.1). Classification (NCBI taxonomy): domain Eukaryota; kingdom Viridiplantae; phylum Streptophyta; class Magnoliopsida; order Asterales; family Asteraceae; genus Tanacetum; species Tanacetum coccineum. Next base: position 23,101 of record BQNB010100320.1, on the reverse strand, counting down.
TTACATCAAGTTGCCTTAGAGTCCGAGTCGTGAAAACGTGATTTAGATGGTTGTTCTTATAAGTCAAGCCGAACCCTAAAAGTCAACGATTGGAATCGTCATTCAAAAATTCGAAAATTCTCGGATGTTACATAAATAATTAAGGTATGAGAATGACAATTCTTCGCTAGCTGCTATATTTTCAAGAAAAAAAATATTAAGTCAAAGGTATACCTTATTTCTTAGGGTGCTCATTGATGTATAAAACTAGGGCGAGCAATCTAAGGAACACATTATCGCGAGTCTACAAAAGCAAAGAAATAAACAAAATGAAGTCAAACATGATGCATTATAATACTATATGTTTATAACGCACAACAATGTCTTTATGTGATAGAGAAACTTACGGCCATGAGACACCGGTACGTCCCTTGCGTAGCTTTACCTACCAGCTGACATGCTACAAAATAGAAAAAGGAAAAATTACAAAATAAACAAAGCCAAAAACATAAAGAAATAAGTTTAAAACAAGTTTATCGGTTATTCAAGTTATAGTATATATCATGTTGTCCATCTCTCTCTCTTTACTTATTGGTTTGGTTTGCTTCTACCTTGGAAGCTCTAGTACGTTTTGGTTTCTTCCCTTATTTTCAAGGGTATTTTAATAAAAGTGTTTTTTGAAAAAAATGGATGATAAAAGAAATGTAATATATTCACCTATCGTGTCCAAAAGACAACAATATATAACTCATATGCAACATGTCGTACTAGACTCTATATTCATGTCCGAAACACAGCAATATAGATATTAAATGCAACATGCCGTCTAGGTTTTACCCCAAAATACCAACCGAATGTATAACATACAAAATTTTGAGGCATTTAATTTTCATCTTGCTTATGGATGAGCATCCTTTAATAAGCTAGTTCCGTTATGAAAACAGAAAAGTGTGTATATCAAATGAAAGAGATATGTCTCCCATAGGTTGCTCGGTGTAAAGCTCTCCTTAAAACAACCGAGTTTGTAAAAATAAATTATTCATACCAAACCACCTTATAGTTTAGTGACCACCCTGTTATCCAGGCTTTTCAATGACAATTTTTAAAGTTTTATGACTTGTGCATTGAGCTTCTACCAAAAAGCATTCATTCCAACCTTTTGACTGATCCTTTGCTAATCACACAGAACTCAACTCTATCAAGAGTTGGTATCAAAACAAAAAATCACTCAAACACATTCAACACAACAAAAGATTCCAAATCAGAAGATATTTGAGTTTTAACCACTACATAAACCAAGACTTCCCTTCAATCTAAAGGTATTGTAAATAGAAGCATGTTTGAATTCACTAATTTGCACACAAATAAAATACATTGATTTAGAGTTTTCTGAGTACATGTGCTTGGGTAAGACTTTAAAAATGATTCTTATTTGTTTCTGCTACTTTTTGAAAATGATTCACATGTAATAAAGGCCAAAAATCTAGAAATTTATTTCTGCTACTTTTCAAAATTGATTCAGTTGTTACGAATGACTAAGAGCCAAGTGGGTATCTAATATTTCAAAAGATTAAAAAATTTGAATGTTATGGGAAGGACAAACCACAAATCCTTGATTCCGATAGCAATTGATGGCGGCCATATCGGTTTCGTCTACATGAAGAACTGTCTTTCTCATGCCTGTTTAGATTTACAAAATTATTCAAAGTTTCAATAAAAAACACAAGAAAAGCCCTAAAATAACAAATGTAACATTTATCTCTAGCAGCTACCATGGCTTCAACGAGTAGCTTAGATGCTACTCCTAATCTTCAGAACTCACTCTTGACCACGACTATTGTGATGTACGCGCAAATGAGCGAATCATCACCAGAAACCTTCAATAAAAAATTATGTATAAGAATAATAGTTCCAAAATAGTTGCTATGTTTTACAATATAAAAAAATTTAGTCAAAAGTATACCTTATTAGTTAACGTGTGCATCGATTTATTAAAGCACACATCTAGCGATCCAACAAATTTTTGTTTATTTCTTTGCCTTTGTAGACTCGTGGTAATGTTTTTGTTGGATCGCTAGATGTGTGCTTTAATAAATCCATGCACACGTTAACTAATAAGGTATACTTTTGACTAAAATTTTTTATTTTGGAAAACATAGTAACTATTTTAAAACTATTATTCTTATACATAAATTTTTATTGAAGGTTTCTGGTGATGATTCACGCATTTGCGCGTACATCACGATGGTCGTGGTCAAGAGTGAGTTCCGAAGATTAGGTGTAGCATCTAAGCTACTCGTAGAGGCCATGGTAGCTGCTAGAGATAAATGTTACACTCGTTAATTTAGGGATTTATTTGTGTTTTTTATTGAAACTTTGAATAATTTTGTAAATCTAAACAGGCATGAGAAAGGCGGTTCTTCATGTAGACGAATTCGATATGGCCGCCATCAATTGTTATCAGAATCAAATATTTGTGGTTTTTCCTTGCTATAACATTCAAATTTCTTAATCTTCAAAATATTGGTGACCCACTTGGCTCTTAGTCATTTGTAACAACTGGATAAATTTTGAAAAGTAGCACATATAAATTTCTAGATTTTTGGCATTTATTACATGTGAATCATTTTCGAAAAGTAGCAGAAACAAGTAAGAATCATTTTTAAAATCTTACCCAAACACATATACTCAGAAAACTAAATCAATGTACTTTATTTGTGTGTAGATTAGTGATTCAAGCTTGCTTCTATGTTGGTGATGTTACAAGACCTTTAGATTGAAGGGCGGTCTTGGTTTATATAGTGGTTAAAACTTATATATGTTATGATTTGGAATCTTTTGTTGCGTTGAATGTGTTTGAGTGATTTCTTTGTTTTGATACCAACTCTTGTTAGAGTTAAGTTGCATAATGGGCCAGCTGTGTGATTAGCAAAGAATCATTCAAAAGGTTGGAATGAATGCTTTTTGGTAGAAGCTCAATGCACAAGTCATAAAGCTTCAAAAATTGTCATTGAAAAGCCTGAATAAACAGGGTGGTCACTAAACTATAGGGTGGTTTGGTATCAATACTTTATTTTTACAAACTCGATTGTTTTGAGGAGAGCTCTACAGCGAGCAACATAACGGGGTGGTTAATGAACTATACGGTGGTTTGGTATCAACACTTTGTTTTTACAAACTCGATTGTTTTAAGGAGAGCTTTACATCGAGCAACTTAAGGGTATAACTCTCATCAGACATATATCCTTCATTTGATATACACACTTTTATGTTTTCATAATGGAACTAGCTTATTAAAGGATGCTCATCCATAAGCATGATGGAAATTAAATGCCTTAAATTTTTGTATGTCATACATTCGATTGGTATTTTGGGGTAAAACCTAGACGGCATGTTGCATCTAAGTTCTATATTGTTGTCTTTCGGACACGAAGATATAGTCTAGTACGGCATGTTGCATATGAGTTCTGAGTTGTCTTCTGGACACAATAGTGGAATATAGTATGTTTCTTTTATCATCCATTTTTTCGAGAAGAAGCGCTTTTATTAAAATACCCTTAAAAACAGGGGAAGAAACCAAAAACGTACTAGAGCTTCCAAAATAGAAGCAAACCAAACTTGAAAGAAGTCTTGAGCATTGACTCTTGAAGACATTTTAATGCGTTCTAGATTACATAATTTTACCAAGTTTTGAATTCCGTTAGCTTTGAGGCGTGATGGAATATGCATTTTATCATGTGTTTTTGTGAGCCTATCAGGCATTACAATTCGTCCTTTGAATTGTGTTTCGTAGACCCTTCAGGTGCTAAGAAATGTGTTTTCAAGGCGCGAGTATACACCTCGTCTATATTGTTACTCAAACGTTTATGAGGTTTGCAAATCAGGTGTGCCTAGAGTTCTTACTTAATCATGTAAGGAGTTGTCAGGGCATGTGCGCCTGATTTGCCTGGCAAGTGTGCATGGCTAAAGGTTATCCATAATTGTATAAGGAGTTTTGAGGGCATGTGCGCCTGATGGGTGTTATTCTTTAGTTATGTAAGGAGTTTTTTTCAAGGCATATTACTCCCTCGGGTATGGACCTCTCTGACGAGAATCCAATGAGAGGAATAGTCGTTGGGAGAATTTGTTTCCTGATAACATAGTTGCTTAAAAGAATTGTCCATACCTGATGTTGATTGGCCAATCCATGTAGATACGGTTGATTTTGTGTGAAGCTAGCCGTGATAACTACTCGTCCTTGAAGAGATGAATCCTTCACAAGGAAATTCATCCTTGGTTGGTGGAATCCAGTTTCCATTGCTTGTAAAAGATATATTCAAAATACAATTAACGAGTCTTTCTAGCAAAGTTATTACAGTAATTTATTAGCATCATATTATCTGGATTAGTATGTGCGTAATTTAGGTCATAACAAGCAACTATAACACTATCTACCAAAAGAATATGCCATATTTACTTTTATCTTGTGGAAGAACTTCATAATTTTTCAGAACTTGCTTTTCAACCCTTCTCAGGAAAAAAGCCAAGCCTTTTTATTTTATCTCTTCCCTAGTATGTATGTATGTATATATGTTTTAAAGTTAATGGCGATAACAAATGTTCGTTACACAAGAATATCACCTTCTCAAGGGCAGAATGTACGGCTACAACATCTTGAAGAGTAGCTGTTTTATAATTTTGAAGTTGAATGATCTCAGATCCTCGAAACTAACCATAAGTAAAAACCGAAACACATTTACCATAACTGAATACCTTTGGAGTGAGGCGCATCTTCTCAAGAGCATTCAGAAGTGCAGGAACTCTTGAATTGCATTCTGGATGTTCCTCCTATTACAAACATCATTTGACACTTGTTCAATACACATAATGATTTTTTTACGACAAAAGTATGATATAAAATTGTAAAGCATGTAGTATAACAAATCTTAAAATTGTAACAAGGACAACCAATGCTACATCGCTCGCTTATACCTATACCATTACAACAATTGACCATAACCGCATGCATAATGTTTCGATATATATGGAAACATGGGCGAGTAAATGTGACCTAAGGTTGATAGTTACCTTCCCGCATAATGTTACGGTGTAAATAAGTTTTGGTGTACTAGAAATCTCCTTCTTTTTCTTTGAACAACGACGACCTAACATAATCAATAATCAGTTAGCCATTCAATATGATGTTCTAAAAGTACGTGTTTAGAATTACAAAGTGTTATATACTATAACTTACGCATAATTGTTGCTCGGAATAAATTTTACAAAGAGCGATCGAGAGGGTTATAAACAGGAGAGTATTAAGAATTGCATTGGGCTTATATTTATTTATGGCAGATAATTTATAAAGTTTGACCAACTTACGGTTTAACCTGTTAAAAAAAATATTAATTTTAACTTCTGTTGTGTTTCATGTGAGAGTGATAAAATACCCAGGTAGACCCAATCAATAAGAAATGCATCATATGTTATAAGTTAATGGTCTTATACTCGCAAGACGATACTGAACTAAGACTACGGAGCCAACTAATCAAACATTGATAGAAAATTGGTGAAACATGTATAAGAACAGTAAACTCACTCGAAATCCACCCATCACTACCTAAGAACTCAATGATATGATTCACAAAAATCTGTTTTAGTCCAAGTTTTAAGACCCTATGGGGATCAAAATCCCTCTATCATTTCAAGGTTTCATTCACTTTTGAAGAATTAAGAACCCTATTTCGAAATTATGGGTTTTCTAGTGATTGAATAAGTTTGAGGCTAATTCCTTTTGATCCAAGGTTATTTAGTTGATAAAGAACACATGAAGATTATTACCTCTTAATTGACCACATGAAGATTATTACCTCTTAATCTTACACATGAATTGGGTAAAATCGCATCTTCTTTTTATGTTTTCAATTTCCCTGATTCTTTTGACGCCAAGGGGCTTTGGAAGGTGTGTCAACCTTATGGTCGTATTGTGGATGCTTTTTTTGCAAACAAACGCTCAAAGCTTGGAAAGCGTTTTGGTTTCGTTAGATTCTTGGGGGTTCGGCAAGTCGATGATTTTGTTAAATCTCTCTCCAACATCTGGATTGGCAATTATCACTTGTATATTGCTATATCCAGATTCCAAAGAACGCCAAAAAGTGGAAATAATGTGGGGATTAATAATGGAAGAACTAAGCAATCACGACCGGTTATGAGTTCAAATGTTCCCACAAATAATCACGTGAAAAAATCATATGCATCGGTAGCACAAGGTGGGCGTATTCCAAAAGAGACCAGCATGGATAAAGCCTTGTCTATCCATCTCAATGAATCTGATCTTGTGAAAGTGGAAGACATTTCCAAAGTAGCTTTGGTTAAAGTGAAGAGTGTCGATACGATTAGTAACCTTTATCGTCTCTGTAGAAACGAAGGTTTTGATGATCTTAAGATACACCATGTGGGAGGTTTATGGGTGTGGTTTCAATTTACCTCGGAGGTTTCTTGTGAGACGTTCAAAGCAAATGCAAGCCTAAAGAACCTTTGGACTTCTGTCAAACCTGTTTCCCCTTCGTTTATAGTCGATGAAAGAATGATATGGTTAGAGATTCAGGGTCTCCCGTTATGTGCATGGGGCTCCAATGCATACAAGAAAGTGGCTAACCATTATGGAAAATTCATGTTTTTTGATTCTGATATTGAATCTTGCATGGAGATGGGTAGGGTCTGTATAGCCACGACAAGGCAATCTTTCATCTCTGAATTGGCGAATGTGGTTATCAACGAGGTTTCCTACGCGGCTCAAGTTCAAGAAGCTGGAAGTTGGAGTATTTACATCTCTGATGACTCAGATGACACAGATTCTACAGATTCTGTAGACTCTCATCCTGATGAGGCATGTAGATCAGTTAATGCGGACAACATAGCGCAGCCTTTTAAGGAAGATTTTGAACCTTTGCAATCTATCAGTACTAACGATAGTATTCACCTAGATTCAGATACTGATGTTATCACCCTCCAGGTTTTGAAAATGTTGATTTCACAAATAATAAGGACATTCCTACCCAGGAGTCACCGATTCTTAATGTTTCAAATGTTCCTGAACCACAAAATGTTCCAAGTGAGGAAAACATATCAGATGGTAGTGTTCCCCCTGGCTTTGAAAAAGTGACCAAGGAGGATAAAAGAGTTTCCCAATCGTTTCATGTTTCAAAATCAAGTAAGTGTTCTACCTCGTTCGGAAATTCTAGAAAAAAAGATATTAAAGGTTTTTCTATTATAGACAAAATGAATAGAGTGATTGAAGTAGGTGGGGCTCTAGGGTACGATGTTAGAGGGTGCAAATCGTCTTTGAGGCGTTTGATAAATGGGATAGGTGTGCCGATGATGGATAAATGAACATCTTATCTATCAATATCAGAGGGTTGAAGAAGCGTAGGAAACGTACTTGGATCAAGGAAATGTGTTCAAAACATGATATTCAATTCCTTGGTGTTCAAGAGACAAAGATGACAAAACTAGAGCCTTTCCGTCTCAAATCCATGTGGGGAAACTTTAAGTTCGATTATGCTTGTAGTATGGCGCGAGGTAGATCAGGGGGTTTGATTTCTTTGTGGGATCCTAATATTTTTAAGAAAAGTAACATTTGGTGCGGTGATAATTATGTTATAGTGAAAGGCAAATGGAAAAATTCGAGTGAAGATTACTATCTTATCAATGTTTATGTCCTCAACAACAACCTAATAAAGCCAACTTGTGGAATTTCTTACGTTCGTTTATTCATGATCATAACGGTAAGGTAGTTTTGTTTGGTGATCTAAACAAGGTCAGAGACGTTTCCGAGCGTTTTGGTTCCTCGTTCTCTAGTGGGGACACGGCTATCTTTAACTCCTTCATTCAAGATGTAGGTCTCCTTGACCTCCTCATGGGAGGTAGAATGTTTATGTGGATGAATAAAGCTGGTACCAAGTTGAGTAACATTGATCGTTTTCTGATATCCGAAGACGTCTTAGATTCACATTCGGATATTCTTGTTACTATTCTTGACAAATTATGGTCGGATCATAACCCCATTTTATTACATTGCAAGAAGATCAATTTTGGTCCTACTCCGTTTCGAATCTTTCATTCTTGGTTTGATCGTTCTGATTTTGAAGATGTAGTTAAAGAAGCTTGGGCTAACTTGCCAAGTGGTGAAGTGGGTTCTGGTTCAGCCTTTCATTGTAAACTTAAAGGTCTAAAACTCCATCTTAAACAATGGTATTCTCAGATTAAATCTTCTGAATGTTCCAGGAGAAGGGACATTACTAATTCTTTGCGCACTATAGAGAACCCCATTGATGCTGGAAACGCCACAGATGAAGATAGAGAACATCGTATAAGAAAGCTTCATGATTTAGATAATCTAGAGAAATTGGATTCTTTAGACTTGCTCCAAAAAGCTCGCATTAAATGGGATGTTGAAGGTGACGAGAACTCAAAATTCTTCCACGGTATTATTAATGCGCGGAGAAAGTATCAGTCAATCCAAGGTATTATGCTTGAAGGCAATTGGATTACTGATCCCAATACCATCAAGGTGGCTTTTCTGGATTTTTTCAAAGAGAAATTTAATTCACATGATACTATGATGAACTTTCCTTCTTTTACTGCCGAGAGGTCCTTAAGTATCACTGACCGTATTTATTTAGAATCGGTGGTCTCTTTGGAAGAGATTCGCTCAGCGGTCTGGGATTGCGGTAGCCAAAAAGTGCCGGGTCCGGACGGGTTTTCTTTCCTGTTCGTAAAGAAGTTCTGGGAAATCATTAAGCATGGTATTCAATCTTTCGTGGTCAAGTTTTTTGACTCCAACGAGCTTCCTCTATGTACTAATTTTGCTTTCATCACCTTGATTCCTAAGGTTCCTAATCCTTTATTCATTAAGGACTATAGACCCATATCCTTAATTGGTATTCAATATAAGATTATCGCTAAAATTCTGGCTAACCGTTTATCCAAGGTTATTGATTTCTTGATGGCCCCCTTATTCTTAGCGAAATTATTGACTAGTATAAGAAACAGAACAAGAAGCTTTTGCTATTTAAAGTTGATTTTGAAAAGGTTTTGATTAGGTTAGTTGGAGATATTTGGACCACGTCATGTGCATGTTGGGTTTTGGAGTTAAATGGCGTAGTTAGATTAAATCTTGTCTATATTCAGCTAGATCTTTCATTCTCATAAATGGGAGTCCCACTTTGGAGTTTTCGCTAAAGAGTGGATTGAGACAAGGAGACCCATTGTCGCCTTTTCTATTTATCATGATTATGGAAGGTTTACATATCGCTCTTAGAGATGCTATGGCTGCAAATTTGTTACATGGTGTGAAGCTTGGTCCCTCTAACTTTCGTTTGTCACACTTATTCTATGCCGATGATGTTATTATTGTGTCCGAATGGGACCATAGAGATATGGATAATATCATTCGTGTGCTCCATGTTTTCTATATGGCTTCTGGTCTCAAGATCAATATCAATAAATCCAACTTATTTGGGGTGGGTGTCTCTTCCGAGGAGGTCACTATTATGGCTGCCAACTCAGGTTGTTTATCGGGTTCTTTCCCTTTGACATATCTCGGGTTGCCCATAGGTTCCAATATGAATCGAGTTGTGAATTGGAAGGTGCTTATCGATCGCTTTAAGCTTAAGCTTTCGGGTTGGAAAGAAAACCTTTTATGCCATGTAAGAGAGTTTGCGGCGGAGGGGGGGGGCCGCGGCGATGGGGGGGTAGATCGTGTGTTAGCAGCATTGGGGGAATATACGTTCATTGGGTCCAGTCTTCGAAAGGCACCGATAGAGGTCATGTAGAAGTTTATGTGATTGAGAAAGAACGGTGATGGGGGTAATTTTTTGTTGGGGTATTTAAGAGGATAATATATAGATTCTATTGGGTAATGGATGATTTTCTTAGCATCTTTCGACAAAGGAGGTCTTGGAGTAGGAAGTCTTAAAGCCTTTAATGTTTCGCTCTTATATAAATGGAGATGGCGATTATTGAAGAACCTAGCTATGCTTTGGGTAAAGGTGATTAACTCCATTCATGGAGTCGAGGCAGGAATGACTCCTTATGGTTGTCAAACTAACGGTTTATGGGCAAAGATTGTTGGCACTATTAATCATCTCCATTCGAGCAGCATCGTCCCCTTTTTTTCTATCAAATATAAGGTGGGAGATGGTTCTCTTATTCGTTTCTGGATTGATACTTAGGCTGGTGATTTGCCTCTTCGTGATCGCTTTAACAGGTTGTTTCACTTGGAGAAAGCTTAGGATTGTCTGATCCAAGATCGCATCTCAAACGGTTCATGGTCTTGGGATTGGATCAGACCTATCCTATCAGGTAGACCGTCTTCTGATTTCGTTCATATGTTGGATGTCATTGGTTCGGTGGAAGTTAGCCAAGATAGCGACTCTTGCTTCTGGTATCTTTCAAATGATGGAAATTTCTCGGTTAGTAATATTCGTTATCACATTGATGATCTCTTGCTACCTTCCATTGCCTCGTCCACCAGGTGGTGTAAATTTATCCCTAGGAAGGTTAATATTTTCATGTGGCGTTTATCCCCATCGTTTTAACCTGTCTTCTCGAGGTCTTGACATTCATTCTATTATGTGCCCGACATGTAACGAGCAGGTGGAATTTTTGAATCATGTTTTTTTCTCGTGCAGTACTGCCTCAAATGTTTGGAGACTTATTCGTATTTGGAGTGACTCAAAGATCCCTGTTTTGCTCTCTTACGGTGGGATACTTGGTTTATTCCGTGGCATACTTCCAAGGATTCAAAGGACCGTGCTTATGTTATTTTCGCTGCAACTTGTTGGGTCCTATGGCGCTTTCGTAATTGTGTTACATTCAGCTCTCAATCCATGAGGAAATGTGACATTTTTGACAACATTCGTATTTTTTTTCTCTTGGCTTAATTCTAGGGGGAAAAAATGTATTAGTTGGAACGATTGGTTAAATTCTCCTTTGTAATTTTCTAGCTCCTTGCTAGTTTTTGGTTATAAAATCCGCTGTTCAAAAAAAGAAGATAAAATACCCAGTTGACTAAGGAACTTTTTTGACTCGTAAAAGATTTTTATCTTCTTTTTATTTTTATTTTTTAATAAGTGATATAATTTCAAGAATTATATTACTTATATATTATTATTTTTCGAAAAATGATTTATAAGGTTTTATGCATTAAAAATACACTTTAGGTGACTTGTTACCAATTTGACCCGTTTTCTGTTATTTTATTTAACTTCTTTGAACCTTTTAGTTTTTTAACCTTTTTTTTGCAAAAATATGTTTTTGTTTTCTTGATGTAAATATGGGTCTTTTTTTAATTTTGTGGACCACAAGCCTCTTCTTTACTATATAAACTTTACATATTTAACCTTTAACTTATAAAAAGTATGAAACAAAAATGGGTAAGAGAAAACTATAAAAGTGTGAAACAAAAACGTATGTATGAATTATAAGCTTCATTGATTAAAAAGCAAACCATTGTTAATTAGGTAGTTGATATTAATGTGTAATATTGGCAAGTGATTTATGAGGATATGTCAATATTTAAAGCTTTGAAAGACAAATTTGTATAAAAGATTTTTATAGGTCGCAATATAAATTTATTGGTTGTTATACATTAATTTCTAACTTTCAACTAACCAATTTATGATTCACTCAATTACTACATTTTGAATTTATGCAACCACTCTGTAAATAACTTAGTAAGGTACACTGGATAAGTTTTTTTTATTGCGCATAGTTCTTTAATTTTTTTTAAACACGCATATCTTCTATTAACATATTGAATGCTTAAAAAACGTTCAAATGCACTTTCAAATTTTAATAACATAGAGTTATGAATATGTGTATCTTAAAAAACCATCTACATGTCATTTAAATAACGATTTAGTCTAACATCTTTTTATAAGTTAAAGGTGAAATATGTAAAGTTTATATATAAAAAAGGCTTGTGGTCCACAAAATTAAAAATAAAGACTCATATTTACATCAAGAAAAAAATTAACCTATTTTTACAAACAAAACTTAAAAAAACACCATTTATCAAAAACTCTCACCGATGTTGCAACGCTTATACCTCTACCATTACAACTTGACCATAACCGCATGTGTTTTGATATGGAAACATGGGCGACTAAATGCGACCTAAGGTTGATAATTACCTTGCTGCATAATGTTTTAGTGTAAATAAATTTTGGTGTACTAGAAATCTCCTTCTCTTTATTTGAACAACGACGACCTAACATAATCAATCAGTAACTTAGCCACTCAATATGATGCTCTAAAAGCACGTGTTTAGAATTACAAAGTGTTACATACTACTTTAACTTACGCATACTTATATTGTTACAAAGAGCGATCGAGAGGGTTATAAGCATTTATTTATGGCAGATAATCTTTAAATTTTGACCGACTTACGGTTTAACCACTTCAAAAAAAATCTTTAACTTCTGTTTACTATGTTGGGTGTGCTTGCTTAGTTTTCATGAATACAAAAGGCAAATTTTCAACATGATACACTCATGTTGTGTTTCATGTGATAGTAAAAAAAAGTGAGCCATCATCGTAAAACTTTTATTATATTAATAGAATTTTACAAAAAAATCTCAGACTTTGCAAAACTGCAAATTTATAAATTATCATAATATTTAACTTCAAAACAAAGTTATTCAAATATTATTACCCGTTATATTAAAGGAAATGTTACTGCCTCTAAACCTCAAACTCTAGAGGAAGCCATTAACATAGCCTAGAGGCTAATGGATCAGGTAACAAAGCACACTCCGGTGCAAGTATCAAGTGATCACAAATGAAAGTTTGACGACAAAAGAACTTTCAACAACAACAACTACCTTAACACCAACACCAACAACCGCTACAATAATCACCAACCACAATAGAACAGAAGACAGGAAACCTTCAAGTCTTATGCTGTCACCCTAACTAAAAACAATGGGTATATTAGAAACCAACCTTTGTGTAAGAAATGCACTCTGCATCATACATGACCTTGCATTGTTAAGTGTAATACTTGTAACAAGGTGGGCCATCTAACCAAGAACTGCAGAAACAAATGGCCATCCACTGGAAGTAATCTGCTACCAGTGATAGTTACTTGTCATGCCTGTGGAGAGAAATGGCATTATGCAAATCAGTGCCGAAAGACCACCAACAACACTGCCCAGGGAAGAGCCTACATGTTGAGGGATAAGAATGGTCACCAAGACCCGAACGTAGTCACGGGTATGTTCTTTCTAAACCAACATCTAGCTAGAGTATTATTTCATTCTAGAGCTGATAAAAGCTTCGTATCCATATATCTTTCCTCTATGCTAAATATTCCACCTATTACAATAGATACCTTTTACAATATCGAAATGGCTGACAAAAACCTAGTAAGCACAAACACTGTTATTCAGGGTGCAACTCTGACTTTGTTAAACCAACCTTTCGAAATTGATCTTATGCCAATCAAACTCGATAGTTTTGACGTCGTCATTGGTATGGATTGGTTATCCAAGTATCATGCTGGAATTATTTGTGACGAGAAAGTCATCCACATCCTAATCAACGGTGAAACTTTGATCATCCAAGGTGACCAAAGTAAAACCCGACTAAGTCTCATATCTTATATAAAAACCGAAAGATATATATCCCGAGGTTGTCAAGTTTTCGTAGCCCAAGTAATGGAAAAGAAGTCAGACTAGAAAAGACTAGAAAATATCCCAGTAGTTAGAGAATTTCTAGAAGTTTTTCCTGAAGATCTACCTGGCCTTCCTCCCGTTCGCCAAGTAGAATTCCAAATCGATCTAATTCCAGGAGCGACACCTGTAGCCCGAGCACCTTATAGATTAGCTCCTTCAGAAATGCAGGAACTATCTAACCAACTTCAAGAGTTAGCAGACCGAGGTTTTATCCGAACAAGTACTTCACCCTGGGGAGCTCCTGTCTTATTTGTCAAAAAGAAAGACGGATATTTTAGAACGTGTATCGATTACCGGGAGTTGAATAAACTTACCATAAAGAATCGTTACCCATTACCCAGGATTGATGACTTATTTGACCAATTTCAAGGTCCGAGTGTCTACTCGAAGATTAACTTAAGATCAAGCTATCATCAACTGAGAGTCTGGGATGAAGATATTCCTAAGACTGCCTTCAGAACGAGGTACGGACACTATGAATTTCAAGTAATGCCATCTGGTTTAACTAACGCACCTGCTGTATTTATGGATCTCATGAATCGTGTGTGTAAACCATACTTGGATAAATTTATGATAGTGTTCATCGATGATATTCTCATCTACTCTCGTAACAAATAAGAGCACGCAAATCATCTGAGAATAATCCTAGAATTACTCAAAAAGGAGAAATTATATGCCAAGTTCTCTAAATGTGATTTCTGGATCCATATCTTGCAATTTCTTGGACACTTAATTGATAATCAAGGACTTCATGTTGATCCCGCCAAGATTGAAGCAGTTAAGAATTGGAAATCTCCTACTACACCCACAGAAATACGTCAATTCTTAGGACTCACCGGTTATTATCAGAGATTTATCAAAGATTTCTCGAAGATTACAAAGTCTTTGACTGAATTAACCCAAAAAAACAAGAAGTATATCTGAGGAAAAGACCAAGAGTCGGCTTTTCAACTGCTAAAACAGAAGCTATGTGAAGCTTCAATCTTAGCATTACTAGAAGGAAATGACGATTTTGTTGTTTAATGTGATGTATCTCATCAAGGTCTGGGAGCGGTGTTAATGCAAAAAGAGAAGGTTATTGCATATGCATCCCCAAAACTTAAGCCTAATGAAGAAAACTATACCACTCATGATCTCGAATTAGGAGCAGTAGTGTTCGCTCTTAAAATTTGGAGACACTATCTGTATGGCACCAAATGTACTATGTTCACTGATCATAAAATTCTTCAGCATATCCTTGATCAGAATGAGTTAAACATGAGACAACGCCGTTGGCTAGAATTGCTTGCAGATTACGATTGTGAAATTCGCTATCATCCTGGAAAGGTAAATGTTGTAGTAGATGCCTTAAGCCGGAAGGAACGAATCAAACCACTCCGAGTTAGATCATTAGTAATGACCATTCATCCAAAACTTACCCTCACAAATTCTCAAAGCTCAAACTGAAGCACTCAAAGAAGAAAGCATCAAGGCTAAAAACTTACGAGGAATGGACAAATCATTTGAAATACGTCCTGATGGAACCCGATGTATCAAGAATCAAAGTTGGTTACCACTTTTTGGTAATCTGAGAGACTTGATCATGCATGAGTCCCATAAATCGAAGTATTCCATTCACCCAGGTTCTGAAAAGATGTATCAGGATCTAAAGAAATTCTATTGGTGGCCTAATATAAAGGCAATCATCGTTGAGTATGTTGGCAAATGTTTAACATGCTCTAGAGTTAAAGAAGAATGTCAGAAGCCATCCGGCTTACTGGTACAACCGGAGATTACTATGTGGAAGTGGGAGAGAATAACAATGGATTTCATCACAAAACTACCCAAAACCTCAAACAGACATGACACAATCTGGGTCATTGTAGATCGTCTTACCAAATCTGCACATTTCATCCCCACCCAAGAGACAACTAGTATGGAAACCCTTACAAGGTTATACATCAAAGAAATAGTCTCCCGGCATGAAGTGCCAATATCTATCATCTCGGATCGTGATAGTCATTTCACGTCCAGATTCTGGCAATCATTATAGAAGGTTTAGGTACTCAATTAGACATGAGTGCGTCATATCATCCTGAAACTGATGGGCAAAGTGAAAGGACCATCCAAACACTTGAAGACATGCTTCGAGCCTGTGTTATAGATTTTGGAAAAGGATGGGAAAAACACTTATCATTAGTAGAATTTTCTTACAATAACAATTACCATGCCAGTATTAAGGCAGCACCATTTGAGGCACTTTATGGTCGAAAGTGCAGATCACCTGTTTGCTGGGCCGAAGTTGGAGACGTTCAACTTACGGGACTAGAAATAATCCATGAAACCACTGAAAAGATAGTACAAATTTGACAACGCTTGCAAGCTGCAAGAGACCGACAGAGAAGTTATGCCAATATAAGACGAAAGCCTTTAGAATTTCAAGTTGGAGATCGAGCTATGTTAAAAGTATCATGATAAGTGTAGAATACACATATCTATTTATGCTTAAAATAACCCAATTAAACCCAAAATAGACCAAAAATGGCAAAAATATGCTTGTATTTGTGTTTTGTGTGTGCAGGTACGGATAAGTCAAAAAAATCACAAGAATACAGTCAAAATCAAGCAAACACGGACACGAGATTCAGAAGAGTACAAAAAGAAGCCAAAGATCCAAATCCTTAGCTTAAAATCCTTTTAAAACATCCACGAGGACCAATCTTGTAAATTTCCAAAGTTATTTATAACTAGAAATGGAACAAACAAAGAAAGGGACTGAAATTGCCAAGAGGGCAAAGTTCAAATGAATTTTACCCCGAACTCAGTTATAAAAAAAGGCGGGTAATTCCATTCACTGTTCATCATCTTCCCCATTTCACCCTCCACTTACATCAAGGGGCAAAAAGAAATTAAAGGTTAAAAAGGACAATTCGTGGGATTAAGTACACCTTGGCAGTAAGAAATGTCATTCCCCATCTCTGATTGGTCCAATCCCAAGAAAGAATGCCACGTTAAGACATTGAGTGAAAGCACAAATGATGTGGGTTTTTGTGATGATTTTACTCACAAAACTAACACAAACGTCACATCAAAGAATGCCAGCCTGGCAATCCTCAGGTGTCCACAAATCAATCCAACGGCCACAATAGAAGCTCAAATGATTAAAGCAATGAATGGCAGAGATTAAAAGTTTGGAGAGCAAGGCAAGAGGACCTAGAAGCTTCAGCTTGGCACTATAAATAGGCCTCATTCTCACACACACAGGGGATCCGTTTTTATTTTTAGTCTTCTTTTTACCAAGTTTTAAGTAATTTAGTCTAGCTTAAATTTGTAATTTGCTTAAATGTAATTTTCCTTTTTCAAGTAATGTAATCAGCTTCTTTAATTAATGAAATTCAGTCTTTAGTGTTTTAAATCTCGTTTTCTAAGCTCTCATTTTAAGTCATAAGCTCTCTTTATAAGTCATATTGTCTCAATAAGCTAATAAGCTCATTTAAAGCTCTTTCAGTCTATAAGCTGAAATAGAGCTGTTTGAATTCAGTATTAATCTTATCTAAACCTTAAATTAGTTTAAACTTACATGGATCTCATTGGATCTAAGCTTTTGGAAGGGGATCTTACTTTGGAAGAGATCCCAAGGACTTATACCTTAGCTTATTAATAAGCTAAGGAGCTTGTAGCTGCCTTAATTGGTACCTTTTGTTTAGCTAAAGGTTAAAGTAAGTTTCTCTTTTCATTCTTCTTCAATTTCAGTTTTAATTGTTTAATTTTAGCTATTATGCTTAATATTGCTTATTTGCTTATTCTCTTTGCTTATTAATGTTTAAATATCTCTTCTAGTGCTTATTAGTTATATGTCTTCATCTGTTTTTGCTTAAGTAGTTATAGGTCATTAGTTACTCATTTCTGTCATAAAAACTTATAAAATCCAAAAATATTAGTTTAATTAGTTAAGATCTTAGAATTTTACTATTTCAGTTGTTTAATCATGATTGCTAAGTTTGTTTTAAGCTAGTTTTTATCTGGTATTCAGTAATTGTTCATTAGATTTCTCTTAAAAAGCTTTTCTCAATCCTATCAAAATGATAAAGGACTGTTTGGTTTAAGAGCACTCTCAAATTTGCACTAGCAGTACTAACCTCAGTTAATACTGCTGAGTTTTTACACTACAAGTACTAACCATAAGTTAGTACCGTTAGCTTTGATTTTAGCTAGGAATTTAAGTAGGGTTAAGTTTAGTTTTAGCTTATTAAGAATTTAGTTTTAGTTTTCATTATTTAGCTTATTTCATTGCTTATTTTGTTCTTAAAAACCAAATTGCATCAGCAGTACTTTCAAGTGAAAGTACTGCTGAACTTTTTACACTAGCAGTACTAACCTCAGTTAGTACTGCTGTGTTCTCAGCTTAATTTAGAACCGTAATTTTAGGATCTAGTTTATAAAATTTAGTAGGACTTAAGTTTTAATATAGCTTAATAGATTTTAAGTCTTAATTTGCAATTTCTAGCTTATTTTCCTAGTTAAAATTAGCTGTCAAAAGTCATAAAAAACCTGAAAACTCCAAAAATAGTACTTAGAGTCCTTAGGATTTAAATTTGTTAATTCAGCTTTTAAGTCTAGATTTTATAGCTTATTTAGATGGATAATAAGTATATTAATAAGTTCTTTAAGTTTCAGAGTCTAGTTTAGCTTATTAAGTTTTCTAGCTTATTTGGAGTTTGTGTTACTTTGCTTATTTCCTGAGTTTGCTTATTTCATGATCAATTTCAGTAGCATAAAAGTAGTTTAAGCTTTAGTTTCTTTTCATTTATAGATTAAGCATATCATAAGCTCTTTAGAACTTCTTTCCTTTTTCATTTTGATCTAGTTTTGAGTTTTTTATAGCTTATTTTCTAAAACCAAGGGATAAGCCCTCCTTTCTGTAACAGCTTAAAGATAAGCTCTTTGTGAGCTTATTTGTGAGTTTCAGCCCAAGTAGCCTTTATTAATCTTGTTCCCCCTGTCTTCCTTTACAACTTTGCTTCTTTGAGTTTTTCATTTTAAGCTAAAATTTCGAATGATTATTGGCTAGTTGTGATCGGGGTTTTTTTTAATGGAATTCTCAGGGTAGAAAGTGTAACTTTCAAATTTAGTTGTTTACTAGGATGGCCCTCCGTTAGTTTGTTAAGTTTCCCCGATCGTCTCTTAGATTTTTGCACCATTAGTCTGCATCTTTAGTCCTTAGGTTAAATATTAATTAGTTTAATTAATAATTAGGGTTAAGTTTTAATTAGTTTAATTAAACTTTTATAAAAAGATAAAAATTAGGGCTTTTATTTTTAATAAATTTCTACACTTTTCTTTATTTAGTGAAATTTTAGTTTACATTTTTAGGGTTAAATCTTAGTCAATTTGCTTTATAGTTGCATTTTAATTTTATTTTCATATCTTTTCAAATCGAATATCTTTGCTTCATTCAAATCAGGATCCGAACCTAAACGTGGTTTCAATTTCACTAGTCATTGGGGATAACGACCCGGGTGATCATACTTACCCGGTTAAACATACGTATATTATATTATATTATATATATTTTTGAGAGTGAATTTTATCAAGGGTAACTTGGTAAGTTTCTTAATTTCTCTTTTAAAGTATATTATTTTATATATATTTTATATGCGTGTAAAACTTACAATCAGTTTTTGGCGCCGCTGCCGGGGATTAGTGTTTACGATTCATACGTTTTGTGTTTGTTGATTTGGTTTGAAGATCCTTTCGTCCTCGAAAGTTTCGTTCTTGTTTTTTTTAATTCAAAAGTAAAAAAAAAATATATAAAAAAGTAAAAAATATTTTCCTTTTCTTCTTAGTATAAGTAAAAGAAAAAAAAATAGAAAAATAAAAAACATAAAAAATTGTCCTTTAAAAAAAAATAAAAAAATAAACAAAGTTGGTAATCGAACACCAACATATAATATCTTCTATTGAGATATTATCATTTCAATTTCCGGTGAACTTGCAATTGTTCCCAA
>BQNB010100319.1:3576-24723 GCA_026074375.1 Tanacetum coccineum | reverse complement strand
ATTTAAAAACATAAATAAAATTAAGCTACAACTACTCCTACCCTAGTTACCCCCTACTGTTCATCTTTCTTCTTCTTTTATAGATGTCTAGGTTCTTCTTGTTGTGCTTTCTTTGTGAGGGCAAACCACAGGCCAATCTCGACCTTTAATCCTGCCTTAGAGCTCGAGTTCTTTGATCCTATCCATTCAATTCTTTGGCGCCCAAATTTTTGCCACGGATTGCCAAGGTGGAAAGGTGGGATAGGTTTAGGGTTTTAGTGGAGATGGGGAAGGGCTATTACCCATTGAGTAATGAAGGAGTTGCAGGTTAAAAGTGAGGAAGAGAGCCCGTGAGTTATCTTGGGTTTATTAGCGGGAAAGAATTAGGGTTCGTCAGGTTTGATTTATAAAACTAATTTAGGGATTGGCAAGTTTGCCCCCTGAAAGTGTGAAGTGATATTGCAGTACACGTCCTTGTGGTGTACAAATTTAAGGACTTGGCAGGATAAGCCCTCCTAGTCATATATATTAATGACATAGGAGGTCCTTGTGGTTATACAACTTGAGGGGTTTGGCAGTTTAGCCCCCTCAAGTTATATTTCAATAGAATTGCAACTTCAGTCCTTGTAGTTTTCCACCATGATATACAACTTTTTGAATGGGCAATTTTGGTCCCTCAAGTTGTATTTTCTTCACTTAGTTGACTTTGACGGGGTTGACCTTCCTGATGACTTTTTGACCCTGACTTTTGACTTTTCAGCTCTTTTCATTTCCGTGCTTGGTTTTGTCCGATTTGGCTTTGTTTTTCGTCCTTTTCTTAGATATCCGTTCCTGGCACAATACATTAGCAAAACAAGCAGTATATTTGGCTTTTTAAGTCGGTTTTGGTTATTTTTTAAGCTCGTTTTTAAGGAAAAAGGTTTGTGTAATTAAACCACATACTCAAAATCCCCCCATCTAGGGAATTGCGTCGTCCTCACGCAATGTTATGAAGTAAACAATTAAGAAAACCAAAAATCTCAATCCCCTCAACTAATTGCCTTGAAAAAAGTAGACAAAGTGTTCGTCTAGGGGGAATAAAAGAATCAATAGCTTCAGACAAGTCCCGATTTCACCATTTTTTCTATACACTATCTATCCCCAAAATATTTTTGGATTTTCCTTTTTTCTTTTCTAGACTTCCTGTTTTGACTTCCTTTATTATAATCAAACATTGGGATACAGAATGAGAAACGCACATAGAATATCTACGGATGTCCCTGACGGTATAAATTCAATCGTCCTCGATTTTCATGGTTCCAATCCAAGCAATTAAACAACGATCATTTGTCAATATAAGTCTTATTGATAAGCCACTCATAACTTATGATTGTGAACTTTTGTAACTACTCAAACACTGAATGTATGGTTTAACATGTGTCTGTGGACTCATTTCCATCAAATCATAGATCAACTTATTTCCAAGTCGTGATTCAGATGAAGCATGACCTCAAAGGCAAAAAAACTATATTTGGACCTTGTAATTGATTTAAAGACGAGATTTGTAACTATAGAAACTTTTTTGCAAACATTCGTCATCATTATACTCATAAGTCTTAAAAGCTTGGAATGCGTTGCTGTGTTTGAACACCTCCTAGCCTCGCCTCCCTAGTAGGATATCACAACTCAACGACCGGTGTTCTTAGTTTGAAATCTATCCCGTTGCTAGCGTAGTGGGCAATCACATCAAAACACCTTCTTTTTTTTCTATAAATGGCTATGGATGGTGTCTTAGTTTGAACCTCACCTAGACTCGCTTCCTGTGAGATATCACAACACACCAATTCCATGAAGTAAGATGTATTTAGTATGAACCCCACCTCGTGGTTAGCAGAGGGGGATAGCACGAACACATCTGTACTTGTTCCATATATTCAAATGTATGCTTATTGGCTTAATTTATTATTCATGCTTTTTGCATTCATCTTCATCATGCTTCTCTTTGGGAATTTTAACTTTCAACTTACTAAGAACAGAAAAATCTCGCTTTAAAGTATCAAGTTACAAATTTGGAAGGCTTTTTCTAAAAAACATGATTGACTTTGTTGATGAAATGAGCAGTATGATTGGTGGATTAGAAGCTAATGGAGAAAGAGGCCACAAGTTACTCATATAAGTTTTTAGAAGGGAATCTTGCTCAGCACATTTAACTTATATTTAACTCTTACTCACATCTTGTACCTTCCCCTATTAAAATTCAAAAGCATCGAATTCGTGAAAGCTTAGCCTTTCAAGCGGTAAGTTGACGGAGCTTGTTAGGGCTCAACACGCCCGATCGAGTCAAAAATTATTCTTATTCTACCCATTAGGAAAGTCGAAACTGTGACCAAAACACTTATTTTATTTTGAAAATTTTTAAATTTTTTAATTTTGGTATTTTTGCAAAATATGGTGGTTAAAACGGGATTGTTTTTTTTACCCAACCCCCCCCCCCCCCCCCCCCCCCCCCCCCCCCCCCCCCCCCCCCCCCCCCCCCCCCTATATATTGTTTTATTCGCGTGATAACAACGATTGAAGGCAAAAAATCAAATCGAAGAGCCCCCCCATACTAGAACTAAACTCGTCCTCGATGTTTCAAAGGGGCTCCTACGGCTCATATACTAAGGCTGTTTTTAATGTGCCAAAAGATAAAACGTTTTCGATTAGATTTGGATACTGGATTCCCAAAATGAAGCTGAGGATGTGAAGCTCGAGTGATCAGAGGACAAAACCGCGAGCACGAGAGTCATCACAATCCGGGCAATCCTGGACAATAAACTACAAAACACAAAACACGGGAAATGGAAGAGGCTAGCCTCATCACAACACAAAACACTTATTAGCATAAAGAAAGAAGATAGACTGGATAAGCATGGGTTGCCACCCACGAAGCGCCTTGTTTTTGTTAACCGAGTCACAAGCTCGACTCGACCCCGAATTCATTGGTCCATGGGGAAGCAAGTGGTAAGTAATAGCTTTCATCGGTCTTTCATTCAAGTGGTTTGGATTAAAAATAGAATTTCATGAAAGTTCATTCCGATGAGTAACATCCGGTCATTAAAAGATGACTAAAATGGAAATGTCGAGGTAACAAATGGTATTTCCATTCCTGGTGGAGAGAAGATATGGAGGGACAACGGGATACGTGAGAAAAGCAAGAAAGATCCATACAACATAAGCGAAGAGAGAAGATTGGTCATCCTCTAATGGTACATTCACATTAGTTGTAGACACATTCTTACGAATCCCGAGGTCAATAGAAGTCAAATCTCCCGGATCGGGCTCAATCTTAAATTTGAAACATTCAAGTTCCGGGAGAGGCATGATGTGAGTGAGTTCATCGGCGAACTCCTCATGATTAAAGTCACTCCTATCGGCAGGAGGAAACTGATCATTCGAAAGATCAAAGATAAACGAATCATATTGAGAAAAATCAACATGAGTAGTGGTACTGCCACTACTCTTCTCTTTAAAATGATCGTTATCAACGTAGAAAGCTTTATAATCCGGAAGAGATAAATCAGAATGAGTAGTGGGACTGCCACTACTAATCTCTTCTAGATTAAAGCGGAAAGTTTCAGATTCGGGAATAGAATTATCAAAGGTGTTAGTCTCCTCCAAGAAAAGACGCCAGGAAATGTGGAGTAGACATTGATCACATCTTGGGAAGCTCGCGGAGTGGGATTATCTCTTGCATCGATCTTAGCAAATAAGAAGATGATCATTCAACAATTTTCACCGAGGGTATGTCTTTGATTTGTTGAAAAGACGCTCGCACTCCTCATCAATCTTTCATACCTTCCGGTCAACAATGTCCCCTACACACGCACGTAAGCTGACGATCTCAACGGGAGGTGAGTGCATCGACATAATCGATTTCATCACCGTAGGGAGAATCGTAATATTAGAAGCTATTATCATCGTCAGAATTGACAACATCTCAGAATGTTCATTGAGAGCATTAAGAGGTGTGGATATTTTCAAAGAGGCACATCACAATTTGTCGGGGAATACCCTCGGACTCACTGGGTTAGGATAAGGTCTTCAACATAGACTTTATGAATTCGGTCGATTCCGTTTCTGGAATTGTGTCAAAGATGCTTGTCCACCATACTTAGAGAGTTCTCTCACGGTTTCCTTGATTCGGTTAAACGGGTGTGATTGTAATGGTATCGTCTTCGTCATCATCGTAGCAAATGGGAATCTTCCAATATTGATCTTTAGACGCTTGCTCTTCCGCAATTCGCTTTTCTTCTTCCTTCTTTTGTATAGCTTGACCAACCAAATCACATAAGGTTGCCATTTGTTCCATAAGCTTATTGCTAGAATTGAGAAGCTCATTTTGGGAATTGAAGATTGGATGATTGACGGTATATTGCGGGGGTTGAACTTGGTCAAAACCAAAAGGGCATTGAAATCAGGCAAAAGAGTTGTGCTCATGATAATAGCTTCATTCATTGGTTGACATTGGAAGGTTTCATGAGGGACTCCCCGCATTTTCACTCAACCAAAGATCTGTTGTGGAAAACTCGGTGAAGTTTGTGGAAAATAATCAAAGTGTTGATTGAAACATGGGTCCTGATTGTAGACAAACGGGACTTGAGGTGGACAATCGTAACCGTAATGAGAATCGTTCCCACATAACTCACGAGAGTATGGTACGTATTGGGGTTGTGGAGGATGGTTTGCAACACTTGGAGAATCGTTAGAAGAGTACGGAGTTGAAACATTGATTTGTGTTCCATTTCCAACTTTACAATAAAAACAAACTCCATCGTATTCATTGCACCCACATTGTTGGCATGTACGAAACAGACATTGTTGTTGCACACTTTGTGGGAGCTCATCAACGGTTTGATTGTTAGGTAGTTCCGGATTGGAGATAATCGGAACCTTCGGAGGACAATTATAACCATAATGAGCACCTTCCCCACAAGACTTACAAGTACATTGTTGACAAAAGATTCCATCTAACGAATCACCGCACTCGTGACAACAATGGTCAATGTGTGGAGGACTTAGTGAGGAATTTTCACCGGGGTCCTGATTGCCAACGAATGGCTCTTGAGGAGCATTAACAACGTTGGTATTGTCATCGGATGACTCGGAAGTATCTTGAAGGTCTTTGAAAAATTCATTTTCCACATAATATGTAAACAAATCTTCCTTAAATTTCTTTCGTAAAAGAGCACATCCTTGACAATACGGACCATCAACCGGGGTTCCACACCTTGCACACCTTGCACAATTCGTGGGGGTTTAGGAACAAGAATCTTGTCTTCAAGACCCTTTTTTGAACACACCTAACCCCCCCGCTCAGGCACTGGGCTACCATAGAGAGATAGATATAGTATAGAGAGTGAGATATAGACTCATTTAATCGCGTTAATCGGATTCAACGATAAATCGAATGACGTCATAAGAATTAAACATGAAGATGGATAAGAAAAGAATTAAAATACGAAGAAAAAGAAGATTATTTTTTGTTTTTCCATTAATTCACAATTTATTTTAACGGATAAAATGATAAGACAACTTAAACCTGATAATCAACAAGCTTCACGGTAGCTCTTCGAAAGAAAAACTCACAAAGGAGCGAGGCGAGGAGGGACCGCTCGACCGCACGACAGCCTTATTTCTCCTTTCGGGAGTTGGTAGTTCATTGGAAACAAACCCTCTTATACCCCTCTTAGAGTTTGTTTAACTTTCAAAGGTGAGCCGTACCTCGCAAGTGACACAAAAGGCAAGTTTTTAAATCTTTTGTTCGAGTTGGGAACCAACAAGTTCACCGGAAGTTATTATGATAATACCTCATTTGAGAATATTATATTTTGGTATTTTACCAATTTGTGAATTTTATTTCTTTTTTTTATGGATAATGTTTTTATATTTTTGGTTTTTCTTTTGTTTTTATCTGATAATTATACTAATAAAAAAAATGAAAAATATTTTTGTATTTTTTATATGTTTATAAAAGACAATATTCACAGCTTCAAACACAAATGATCAACAGCAACGATAGTCAGTTTCACAGCCTCCACGGCAAGGGCGCCAAAAATTGATCGCTGCCAAACTACACCTTAAAAAATATATAATATATAATAAAATATATAGAATGTATATAGTAAGAATAGTCTAAAAGCAGAATCAATAAAACCGAGAGCAGTATAGAATTTTCCCGGTCGTTTTCCAACGAGGCTGGACTGGAGAATGACTACCAGTTCAGAGGATTGGAGTTGGATTGAGAAAAATGATTTGCGAGTGTGAAAGTTAAATTAACAATAACAAACAAAAGTTTAAGAACAGACCTAAAAATTATGAAATTAAGCTAGAAAAGAGAGCACCGAATCCCGAAAACAAAGGGACTTAAAACCTAAAATATTTCAAAAAATTAACCCTACGAGGAACATTTTTTGCCTCTTATCTACTCTACGGGGACTTATTAAAGAAGAATGAAAAATAGACTAGATCCGAAAACGGAGGTCCGTTGTGACCCAAAAAGTGTCAAGACAAAAAACCGCCCCCGGGACCCGTTCTTTAATAAAGCAAAAAGATGCTAAAAATGAACCCTACGAAATTTTTTATATTTTCTATACCTAACTAGAAGAACTATATAAGAAATGTTTTCTCTAACAAAAGAATAATATTTGTTTTTGATACAATTATTGTATTTTTTTATGAAATTTTTAAACTTTTAACGAAATTAAATTGTAAAAAAAATACTAATTGACTTTGATAAATTCTGAATAATTTTACTAAAAATACTCGAACTAGGTTCTACCCTACAAAAAATATAAAGCTAAAAATTGGATTTATTAATAAGCCCGCAAATAAGCTGTTTACAGCTTATAGCTTTAAGGTGGAAAACGCCCTTATATATCAAACCACTTGGGACTTTAATGAAAAAGTCCCAAGGGCGCAGCGGTAAGGATGGTATAAAGGGGGAATGTATCGAGGGTAGAGACCCGGGTTCGAGTCTTGCTCACCCGGGTCACCCCTTGTCTTTCCCCTTTTTTTTTGGAAAAACTTTGTGAACCAAAGTTGTTAAGCTCGATGAGCTTAACAATTTTCAAAACTACCACTTTTTCTAAAAGCTTATAAATAAGCTTAAAAACAGCTTTTTAAAACGGACAGAAGTTAAAATGAGCTTAAGGCTAAAAATTGGCTAAGTATTTTTGGACTTTGAGACTAACAAGCTAACACTTGGACAAATAAGCTAAAGGAGCTGGCTAGCTTATCCTAAATAAGCACTAAAAGGCTAAAACCTACAACTAAATAAGCTTAAAGGGCTTAAAATGGACAGAAGCTTAAACTAAGTTTAAAAGGCACAAGGGCTTAACTGTCAACACTAAATAAGCTATGAAAATGAAAAATAAGCAAAGCATCTTAACACACTAACCTAAAAAGCTACTAGGAACACAATTTGAGCAATTGAGCTAGTCTCAATAAGCTAGAAAGTGGCTTATGCACACAGCAGTACTAACCTTGGAAGTTAGTACTGTTGGTGTGAAATGGCTTAGAGCCCACTTTTGGCTCAAAAATAAGCAACAAGAAGGGTTCCTTAAGGACTGAAATTAAGAGAGCTTATCAAGGAGCTTATTTGCTCTCCAAATAAGCCAAAAGCTTGGGCTTAAGTTCTCTAAATAGCTAGATAAAAGGGCTTAAAGTTGGGCCTTCAGCACCTTTATTGCCTACAAAGCAAAAATGTGGTTTATGTAGCTAAGACGTTGGGACACTAACGTAAAAGTCCCCAAGGGCCGCAGCGGTAAGAGTGTTGTCAAAGAGAGAGGTGTACGAGGGTTGAGACCCGGGTTCGAGTCTTGCTCACCCGGGTCACCCCTTGTCTCCTTTCTTTCTTTTTCTTTTTTTGGAAAAACTCTCTTAACCAAACTTGTTAAGCTCTTTGAGCTTATCAATTTTTAAAACTACAAGTTTTTTAGATAAGCTACGAATAAGCTGAAAAAGGGCTTCTAAAGAATGACAGAAGCTTAAACAAGCATTAAGGCTAAAAATGCTTAAGGCTTTTTGGGCTTTTAGACTATCAAGCTAAAGTAAAGGAAAATAAGCTAAAAGGGATTCCTAAACTAACCTAAATAAGCACTAATAACTAAAATGTATAACTAAATAAGCTGAAGAAAAGGGAGCTTAAGTTGACAGAAAGACAAAATAAGCTTAAGGCCTTAAAATGGCTAAGTCTTTTTGGCTGTTTACACAAAATAAGCTAAGAAAATAAAGAAATAAGCATGCACAACTAACTACACAAACAAAATAAGCTACTAGGAACAATAATAAGCAACTAGATAAGCTTAATAAGCCAAAAAAGCTTGGCTTAAACCCATAGCAGTACTAACTAAAGAGTTAGTACTGCTGGGTATTGATATAGGCTTAAAAACCCATAATAAGCTAAAGACAAGGGCAATAAGCTATCTAAGGCAGCTAAGTCACCATAAGCTCAAAATTAAAAGATAAGCTAAAACAGCTAAAGAACACCAAGGAAAGAACCTGTGCACACTTTTTTAGAGCCTAAAGCATTAAATTACCTGCTGAATTTGGGGAATGAAAAAGGCCTTTTTCCTAAAAAAATGACACTTAATTTTTTTGGCAGTTTTGACTTAAAAAGTCAAGTGACTCAAAACTCTTGTTTACAACTTGTTTAGACACAATATTGACACTCTTTTTAAACCCCAACTTAAGTACACAAGAGCTTATGAGATAAACTTTTGTATACCCCTTTAAAAAAAACTACAGTTTCAAAATCACTTGTAAAAACTTAAAAACAGGTTTTGACAAAAGAAACTTTGGAAAAACAGGTTAAAAAGGCTTAATGACTTAAGCCAAAGTTACACCATTGACACCAACCCATACCACACCATTTTTGACCCGTTTTTACACTTAACCCAAACACCCCCTTAGATAATGAAAACCAAATTTTAAGGGTGTTTTGGACTGATTCAAGCAAGGAATTTTGGAAAACAGATAATAAGCATTAAATATTAAGCAAAATGAGCAAATAGAACAAGGCAATAAGCACTTAAATAAGCAATTAAAGATTAAGCAGTTTCAAAGACAAAAACGGCAGTTTAACATCAAAACTTAAACTAAAGATATAAAAGCATTAAGAAAGACTATAAGCATAAAATACACACAAATAAGCAACAAAAAACAGATATAAGCAGTAAGTAAGCAAATGAATAGTAAATAAGCAAATATGAGAAAATGAGATCTTACAAAAGTCCAATGCTTTTGTCAGGAGCTTAGCTTAATAACTAAATTAGCTTTTATACCATCCTATGGGCTTACCAATAAGCTCTAAACCCAATAAGCCATCCACATTTGCTTATTCATCCAAAATAAGCTTGAATCCATATTTCTTTCTTAATGAAACAGTAGCCCTTCTTTAGCTTTAGTAAAACCTTTAAAACAGGTTATATAAGCTAGAAAGAGCTTATAGACATAGCTTTTGAACAAAAAAGGCTTAGTGACATAAAACTTATAAATAGGAACAAATTTGCATTTAACAGTAAAACGGGACTTAAAATTTCATTTCATACAAAAAGTGATTACAATGCTTGACAATAAAAATGACAGAATACTAAACATTTAAAAACATAAATAAAAATAAAATTAAGCTACAACTACTCCTACACCTAGTTACTCCCTACTGTTCATCTTTCTTCTTCTTTTATAGATGTCCAGGTTCTTCTTGTTGTGCTTTCTTTGTGAGGGCAAACCACAGGCCAATCTCGACCTTTAATCCTGCCTTGGAGCTCGAGTTCTTTGATCCTATCCATTCAATTCTTTGGCGCCCGAATTTTAGCCACGGATTGCCAAGGTGGAAAGGTGGGATAGGTTTAGGGTTTTAGTGGAGAGGGGGAAGGGCTATTACCCATTGAGTAATGAGGGAGTTGCAGGTTAAAAGTGAGGAAGAAAGCCCGTGAGTTATCTTGGGTTTATTGGCGGGAAAGAATTAGGGTTCGTCAGGTTTGATTTATAAAACTAATTTGGGGATTGGCAAGTTTGCCCCCTGAAAGTGTGAAGTGATATTGCAGTACACGTCCTTGTGGTGTACAAGTTTAAGGACTTGGCAGGATAAGCCCTCCAAGTCATATATATTAATGACATAGGAGGTCCTTGTGGTAATACAACTTGAGGGGTTTGGCAGTTTAGCCCCCTCAAGTTATATTTCAATAGAATTGCAACTTCAGTCCTTGTAGTTTTCCACCATGATATACAACTTTTTGAATTGGCAATTTTGGTCCCTCAAGTTGTATTTTCTTCACTTAGTTGACTTTGACTTTGTCGGGGTTGACCTTCCTGATGACTTTTGACTTTTCAGCTCTTTTCATTTCCGTGCTTGGTTTTGTCCGATTTGGCTTTGTTTTTCGTCCTTTTCTTAGATATCCGTTCCTGCACAATACAATTAGCAAAACAAGCATATATTTGGCATTTTAAGTCCGTTTTTGGTTATTTTTAGCTCGTTTTTAAAGGTAAAAGGTATGTGTAATTAAACACATACCAGAGGTCTTTGGTCAAAAGGATGGGAGGTATGGCTAGGCTTAATGGCAAGTGATGTACATTGCTAGCTCATTAATACTTGTGTTATTTGGTTCCCTAGAATGGACATTATCCTATGGAATTGAGAGAATGTGTTGGCTAAATACTTTGAAGAGAAATGGAAGTAATACTTGCATTATAATTGAAAGTATATCTTGTAGTTTCTTTTATTAAAGTGTAAGACTTGAATTTTAGTGTCTTGGTTGCTCCCTATATATATGGGACATCCATATATATACAAAAAAATATGGGTAAAGTTTTATAAACTTTGGGTATTGGGTATAAACCTGGGTATTTGTTGAAGCGTAGAAAAGTTTTGGTGCTTTCGGGTATGCCTAAATGTATTTAATTGCGAAACGTAAACGTTTTACGCAACCAATAAAATAAAATATAAAAAGTTGATTATTACTTTCGTAAAAATAATATATTGCTAGCTTGACGAAAAATTTAATTCGTTTGGTGTCCGTTTACGTTAATTGTTGATTTTTAGTTTACGCGATTTTACTACATAATAAGAATTAAAAGTAAACGCGTACGAGAAAAAAAATAATTAGTAAAATAGATGACGTCGTAAATGACCTGAAAATACAGAATGTTACAATATTTTCCCGAATATTTTCTTTTTTTGGGACGTTTCGATATCTTTGTTTTTGGGCCGATGAATGTAAAAAAGTTGTGAACAATAAAAACTTGACGTGTTTTTTTTGTTAATTTTTTTACCGGATTTTTTGTGTAAGAAAATCGTAAATAGTTAAAAGTTGAGGGACTGTTTTGTATTTTTTTTACTTTGGGCCAGATTTGAACCCTCACCTAGACCTCCGCTTCGCTGGTGAGATATCACAACACACCAAATCCCCCAAGGAAGTAATAGATGTCTGTAGTTGGAACTCATCCGCCACCTCGTGGCTAGCAGAGTGGATATCACGACACAATCTTTTACTTGTTTCCATATAATCAAATGTAAGCATCATTGGCATAATTTCAATATTCATGCAGTGTTTACATTCATACTTTCATCAGGCTTCTTTGGCATTTAACTTTCAACTTTCTAAGAACAGAAAAAACATCGCTTTAAAGAATCAATTACAAATTTGAAGCTTTTTCTAAAAACATTGAAATGACTTAAGTTGAATTGAAAATGAGCACAGTATATTAGGTGGATTAGAATCAATGGGAGAAAGATCCACAGTCCTCATAATAAGTTTTAGAAGAATCTTGCTCAGCACATAAACTTATATTTAACTCTATCACTTCTTTATCTCTTACCTTAGTTAAAATTCAAAGCAATCGAATCGTGAAAGCTTACCTACAAGCGGTAAGTTGAGGACTTAGTAGGGCTCAACACGCCCGAATCGAGTCCAAAATTAATTCTCATTCTAACCCATTATAAAAGTCAAAAACTGTGCATAAACACTTATTTTATTTTTGAAAATTTTTAAATTTTTCATTTTTTGGTATTTTGGTGGTAAAAACGGGATTGCGTGAAAACAACGATTGCAGGCAAAAATCAAATCGAAGATCCCACCCATACTAGAACTAAACATCGTCTCGCTGTTTCAAAGGCCCTACGCAGAATCTAAGGCTTTTTAATGAAGTTTGCCAAAGATAAAACGATAGTCGATTGGATTTGGATCCTGGATGCCCAAAGATGAAGCTTAGGATGTGAAGCTCGAGATGATTCGGAGTGATCACAACCGCTGAGCAGAGTGTCCATCACAATCCTGAGCAAATCCTGGACAATAAACCACAGCAAACATTAAAAACAGACGGAAATGGAAGAGGCTAGCCTCATCACAACAAAAAACACTTATTAGCATAAAGAAAGGGGAGAAGTATAGACTGGATAAGCATTGGGATGCCACCCACGCAAGCGCCTTGTTTTATTGTTAAACCGAGTCACAAGCTCGCCTCGACCCCGAATTCATTGGTCCATGCGGGAATCAAGTGGAAGGTAAAAATCATCACGGACTTTTCATTCAAGATGGACTGGAAAAACATGAATTTCATGAAAGTTCCATTTCCGATGAGACACATCCGGCATAAAAGAATGTCAAATGAAATGTCGGAGTCAAAAATGGTATCTTCATCCCCTTTGAGAGAAGATATGAGGGACAACGGGAACGTTGAGAAAAGCAAGAAAGATCATACAACAAACGAAGAGAAAGATGTGTCCATCCTCTAATGTACATATCACCATTAGTTTAGACACATTCTTACGAATCCCGAGTTCAATAGAAGTCTCATATCCTCCCGATCGGGCTCAATTAAATTTGAAACATTCAAGTTCCGGAGAGGCAATGAAGTGAGTGAGATTCATCGGTTCGAACTCCCAAGAATAAAGTCAGCTCCTATCGGCAGAGAGGAAACTGATTCATTCGAAAGATCAAAGATAAACGAATCATGTTGAAAAACCACATGAGTAGGTACTTACTGCCACTTACTCTATCTCGTTAAAATGATCGTTATCAACAGTAGAAAAGCTTTATAATCAGGAAGAGTAACTCATTAAAATGAGATAGTGGGACTTGCCACTACTAATGCTCTTCTAGATAAAGCGGAAAGTTTCAGAATTCGGGAATGGAATATCAAAGGTGTTAGACACCCTACCAAGAAAAGATCCAGGAAATGTGGAGGTAGACTTGATCACAACTTCGTGAAGATGGAGACGGGATTACTCTTTAATGCATCGATTCTGAGCATTAAGAAGTTGACATTCAAAACAATATTTTCACGAAGTATCGTCTTTTGATTGTTTGGAAAGAATATCAACATCAATCCTTTCAACTTCCGTTCAACAATCTCCCTCACCTCTAAGCTGACGATCTCAACATCGGGAGGTGATGCATCGACATAATCGATATCCTCACCGTAGGGAGAATCGTCATCACTTGAAGAATTATCATCGTCAGAATTGACAACAATCTCAGAATGTTCATTGAGAGCATTAAGAGGGGTGGTATTTTCACAAAGAGGCACATCACACATTTTGTCGGGAATACCCTCGGACTCACAGGGATTGGGGATAAGGTCTTCAACACTATACATTGAAATGAATTCGCCGATCCGTTTCATTCTGGAATATGATGTCAAAGTGCTTGTCCCCCATGACTTAGAGAAGTTATCGTGTTTCCTTGATTGGTAAAACGATGGTGATTTGGTAATGGTATCGTCTTCGTCATCATCGTAGCAAATGGGAATCTTCCAATATTGATCTTTAGACGCTTGCTCTTCCGCAATTCGCTTTTCTTCTTCCTTCTTTTGTATAGCTTGACCAACCAAATCACATAAGGTTGCCATTTGTTCCATAAGCTTATTGCTAGAATTGAGAAGCTCATTTTGGGAATTGAAGATTGGATGATTGACGGTATATTGCGGGGGTTGAACTTAGGTCCAACAACCAAAAAATTTGAATCATGGCAAGAGTTTTTGCTCATAAGATAATAGTCCTTCATATCATTGGTTGACATTGTGAAAGTTCATGAGGACCCCCGCAATTTTCACAACAAAGATTTGTTGTGTGAAAACCGAGAAGTTGTGGAAAATAATCAAAGTGTTGATTGAAACATGGGTCCTCGAGTTGTAGAACAAACGGGACTTGGAGGTGGACATCTTAACGTTGAAATCGATCCCCACAAAACTCATCGAGAGTATGTAATGTAGTGGGGTTGAGGAGGATTGTTTTGCAACACTGGAGAATCGTTAGAAGAGTACGGAATTGAAACATTGATTTGTGTTCCATTTCCAACTTTACAATAAAAACAAACTCCATCGTATTCATTGCACCCACATTGTTGGCATGTACGAAACAGACATTGTTGTTGCACACTTTGTGGGAGCTCATCAATGGTTTGATTGTTAGGTAGTTCCGGATTGGAGATAATCGGAACCTTCGGAGGACAATTATAACCATAATGAGCACCTTCCCCACAAGACTTACAAGTACATTGTTGACAAAAGATTCCATCTAACGAATCACCGCACTCGTGACAACAATGGTCAATGTGTGGAGGACTTAGTGAGGAATTTTCACCGGGGTCCTGATTGCCAACGAATGGCTCTTGAGGAGCATTAACAACGTTGGTATTGTCATCGGATGACTCGGAAGTATCTTGAAGGTCTTCGAAAAATTCATTTTCCACACAATATGTAAACAAATCTTCCTTAAATTTCTTTCGTAAAAGAGCACATCCTTGACAATACGGACCATCAACCGGGGTTCCACACCTTGCACACCTTGCACAATTTCGAGGGGGTTTAGGAACAAGAATCTTGTCTTCAAGACCCTTTTTTGAACAACAAAAGTCTGCAGTGTACAAAACTCCACAAGTCGCGCATTCTTTAATCGCGTAAATCGGATTCAAACGATAATCGAATGACGTCATAAGAATTAAACATAAAGATGGATAAGAAAAGAATTAAATAATACGAAGAAAAAGAAGATTATTTTTGGTTTTTCCATTAATTCACAATTTATTTTAACGGACAAAATGATAAGACAACTTAAACCTGATAATCAGCAAGCTTCACGGCAGCTCTTCGAAAGAAAAACTCACAAAGGAGCGAGGGAGAGGGATAGCGCGAAGCTTATTTCTCCTTTCGGGTTGTAGTTCATTGGAACAACCCTCCTTATACCCCTCTTAGAGTTGTTGTAACATTTTCAAAGGGTGAAAGCCTTAAAACCTCGCAAGTGACACAAAAGGGCAAGTTTTAAATCTTTTGGTTCGAGTTTGGCGTAACCAACAATTATCACCGGAATTTATTATGAAAATACCTCATTTGAGAATATTAATATTTGGATTTTATACCAATTTGTGAATTTATATATTTCATTTTTTTATGATAATGTTTTTAATATTTTTGGTTTTTCTTTTGTTTTTTATCTGATAATTATACTAATAAAAAAAATGAAAAAATATTTATGTATTTTTATATGTTTATAAAAACATATTCACATCTTAAACACACATGATCACAGCAACGATAGTCATTTCACTGCCTCCACGGCAATGGCGCAAAAATTGATCGCCTAGCCAAACTACACATTAAAAAATATATAATATATAAAAAAATATATAGAATGGTATATAGTAAGAATAGTCCCTAAAAAGCAGAATCAATAAAACCGGAGACAGTAAGAATTTTCCCGGGTCCGTTTATCCCAAGGGGGGAGCGTGCTGTCTGGTTCAGGGGCGGGGTGTTGATGAGGGGAGAGCTGTAGGGAGTCGCGATGTCAGAGATTGGAGTTTGAATGAGAAAAATATTTGAGAGTGTGTGAAAGTTAAATTAAACAATAACAAACAAAACGTTTAATAAAACCGTAAAAATTATGAATTAAAGTCTAGAAAACAGTAGCACGAATAACCGAAACAAAGGGACGTAAAACCTAAAATCTTAAAATTAACCCTAGACGAAGAAATTTTTGCCTCTAAACAACTCTAGGGGATAATAACGAAAATGAAAAAGCACTAGACGAAAACGGAGGTCGTTTGACCCAAAAACGACAGACAAAAAACCGCCACCCGACCCGTTCTTAAAAAGCAAAAAGATGAAAAAATGACTCCTACGAAATTTTTTTTATAATTTTTTCCTACAAACAAGGATTGGACTAAAGAAAATTTTCTAAAAAAGAAAAATATTTTTTTGATAATTTTTGTATTTTTTTATGAATTTTTTAAACTTTTAACGAAATTAAATTGTAAAAAATACTAAATGACTTTGAAAAATTCTGAAAATTTTACTAAAAATACTCGACACTATGTTCTACCTACGAAAAATAAAAAGCTAAAAATTGGCTTATTAATAAGCCCGCAAATAAGCTGTTTACAGCTTATAGCTTTAAGGTGGAAAACGCCCTTATATATCAAACCACTTGGGACTTTAATGAAAAAGTCCCAAGGGCGCAGCGGTAAGGATGGTATAAAGGGGGAATGTATCGAGGGTAGAGACCCGGGTTCGAGTCTTGCTCACCCGGGTCACCCCTTGTCTTTCCCCCCCTTTTTTTTTTTTTGGAAAAACTTTGTGAACCAAAGTTGTTAAGCTCGATGAGCTTAACAATTTTCAAAACTACCACTTTTTCTAAAAGCTTATAAATAAGCTTAAAAACAGCTTTTTAAAACGGACAGAAGTTAAAATGAGCTTAAGGCTAAGTCTTTTTGGACTTTGAGACTAACAAGCTAACACTTGGACAAATAAGCTAAAGGAGCTGGCTAGCTTATCCTAAATAAGCACTAAAAGGCTAAAACCTACAACTAAATAAGCTTAAAGGGCTTAAAATGGACAGAAGCTTAAACTAAGTTTAAAAGGCAAAAAGGCTTAACTGTCAACACTTAAATAAGCTAAGAAAATAAGGAAAATAAGCACTTAACTTAACACACTAACCTAAAAATCAACTAAGAGCACAAATGAGCTTATGACATAAGCTGAATAAGCCAAAGAAGAAAAATAAGCAGTCCCTACTCTAAAGCTAGGCAAAACAGTGAAGAGGCAACTTTTAGCTTAAAAATAAGCTATCCTAAGAGCTTTTTAAGGGCTGAAATTAGGAGAGCTTATCAAGGAGCTTATTGACTCTCCAAATAAGCCAAAAGCCTGGGCTTGAGCACACTAAAAAGCTAGAATGCAAGGGCTTAAAAAGTCACCACCCAATTTTGACAACAGGGTTAACATCTTAAGCTCAAGACAAGGGCTTATTTGACAGCTTCTATTAAGAGCTGTCAATGAGAAAAAAAAAAAAATAAAAAAAAAAAAAAGCTTCAAATTAAAAGATATAACGCCTAAAACAGCTAAAGAACACCAAGGAAAGAACCTGTGCACACTTTTTTAGAGCCTAAAGCATTAAATTACCTGCTGAATTTGGGGAATGAAAAAGACCTTTTTCCTAAAAAAATGACACTTAATTTTTTTGGCAGTTTTGACTTAAAAAGTCAAGTGACTCAAGACTCTTGTTTACAACTTGTTTAGACACAATATTGACACTCCTTTTAAACCCCAACTTAAGTACACAAGAGCTTATGAAATAAGCTTTTGTATACCCCTTTAAAAAAAACTACAGTTTCAAAATCACTTGTAAAAAACTTAAAAACAGGTTTTGACAAAAGAAACTTTGGAAAAACAGGTTAAAAAGGCTTAATGACTTAGGCCAAAGTTACACCATTGACACCAACCCATACCACACCATTTTTGACCCGTTTTTACACTTAACCCAAACACCCCCTTAGATAATGAAAACCAAATTTTAAGGTTGTTTTGGACTGATTCAAGCAAGGAATTTTGGAAAACAGATAATAAGCATTAAATATTAAGCAAAATGCACAAATAGAACAAGGCAATAAGCACTTAAATAAGCAATTAAAGATTAAGCAGTTTCAAAGACAAAAACGGCAGTTTAACATCAAAACTTAAACTAACGATATAAAAGCATTAAGAAAGACTATAAGCATAAAATACACACAAATAAGCAACAAAAAACAGATATAAGCAGTAAGTAAGCAAATGAATAGTAAATAAGCAAATATGAGAAAATGAGATCTTACAAAAGTCCAATGCTTTTGTCAGGAGCTTAGCTTAATAACTAAAATAGCTTTTATACCATCCTATGGGCTTACCAATAAGCTCTAAACCCAATAAGCCATCCACATTTGCTTATTCATCCAAGATAAGCTTGAATACATATTTCTTTCCTAATGAAACAGTAGCCCTTCTTTATCTTTGGTAAAACCTTTAAAACAGGTTATATAAGCTAGAAAGAGCTTATAGACATAGCTTTTGAACAAAAAAGGCTTAGTGACATAAAACTGAGCAAAATAGAGGAACAAAATTGCATTTAACAGTAAAACGGGACTTAAAAATTTCATTTTATTTTTTCATACAAAAAGAGATTACAATGCTTGAAACTAAAATGACAGAATACAACCACATTAAAAACATAAATAAAATTAAGCTACAACTACTCCAACCCTAGTTACGCGCCCTACTGTCATCTTTCTTCTTCTTTATAGATGTCCTGGTCTTCTTGTTGTGCTTTCTTTCTTGTGAGGGCAAAACCACAGAGCCAATCACGACCTTTAATCCCTGCCTTGAGCACGAGTGTCTTTTGATCCTATCCATTCAATAATTTCATTGGCGCCCAAATTTTTGGCCACGATTGCCAAGGTGGAAAGGATGGATCGGTTTAATAGGGAATTAGTTGGAGAGGGGGAAGGGCTATTACCCCCCCAGTGTGTAATGAGCTTGCAGGTTAAAAGTGAGGAATGAGAGCCCGTGAGTTCATCTTGGGTTTTATTGGCGGAGCAGAATTAGGGTGTCGCACAGTTAATTGATTATAAAACAATTTAGGGATTTGGCAAGTTTGCCGTCCCTGAAAGTGAGTAAACAGTGATATGCAAGTACAACGTCCTTAGGTTGGTGTACAATATAAGTACTGTCAGGATAAGGCCCTCCTAAGTCATATATATTCAATTAAATAGGAGGTCCTTGTGGTAATACAACATGAGGGGTTGGACAGTTTAAGCCCCCTCAAGTTATATTTACAATGAGAATTGCAACTTCAGTCCTTGCAGTTTTTCCCACCATGATATACAACTTTATGAATTGCAATTTGGTCCCATCAAGTTTGTATTTTTCTTTCACTTAGTTTGACTTTGACTTTGTCGGGGTTGAACACTTCCTTGATGACTTTTTGAACTTTCAGCACTTTTCATTCCGTAGCTTGGTTTTTGTCCGATTTTGGGCTTTGTTTTCGTCCTTTCTTAGAGAATCCGTTCCTGCACAATACAATATACGCAAAACAAGCATATATTTGCAGTAGTTAAGTCAGTTTTCTGGTTATTTAGCCGTTTTAAAGGTAAAAGGATGGTAATAACATAAACCAGAGGTCCTTTGGTCACAAGATGCGAGAGGTATGGCTAGCTTAATGGCAAGTGATGTACAATTGCGAGCTCATTAATACTTGTTTATTTGGTTACCCCCTAGAATGGACCATTATCCTATGGATGAGAGTAATGGGTTGGCTAATACTTTGAAGAGAAATGGAAAGTAATACTTGCCTTATAATTGAAAGTATATCCTTGTAAGTTTTCTTTTAATAAATGTATTACTTGAAATTTAGTGTCTTTGTGCTCCCTATATATATGGGACCACCATGATTTATACAAAAAATATATGGGTAAAGTTTTATAAACTTGGGTATTGGTATAAACCCCTCTGGGTATTTGTTGAAGCGTAAAAAGTTATTGTGCGTTTCGGTATGCCTAAATGACGGTAGGGGACGCTATGCGCAAGTAAACGTTTTAATCGCAACCATAAAATAAAATATAAAATTGATTATTACTTATCTAAAAATCATATATGCTAGCTGTACGAAAAAATTTAATTCGTTTGGTGTTCCACGTTACTTAAATGTTGATTTTTATTTACGACACGCGATTTTACTACATAATAAGAATTAAAAGTAAACGCGTACGAGAAAAAAAATAATTAGTAAAATAGATGACGTCGTAAATGACCTGAAAATACAGAATGTTACAATATTTTCCCGAATATTTTATTTTTTTGGGACGAATTTGTAAATTTTTTACGGGAATTTTTGTGTAAGAAAATCGTAAATAGTTAAAAGGTGAGGGTCCGTTTTGTATTTTTTACTTTGGGCCAGATTTTAGGCTATTTTTGGATTTATTTTTGGCTAATTTTTTTTCTGCGGATATTTCCTTTTTTATCGTACGATTCGAATCTTTTTTTGCGTTGAGGATCGGGTTAATTTTTTCCCTAAAAATAAATATTTTTCTAGTGTTTTTGGGAACGTTCGATATCTTTGTTTTTGGGCCTCGATGAATGTAAAAAAAGATTGTGAACAATACAAAACTTGACGTGTTTTTTTGATAATTTTTTAACCGGATTTTTTGTGTAAGAAAATCGTAAATAGTTAAAAGTTGAGGGACTGTTTTGTATTTTTTTACTTTGGGCCAGATTTCAATCATGCTAATTTTTGGCTAGTTTTTTTTTTTTACTTTGGGCCAGATTTTGGGCCACATTTTATGCGAATTTTAGGCTAGTTTGTCGACAAATGTGTATATTAGTAATAATTTTTTTTATATGGCTTATGTGTTGGGGCTCATGTTTAAAGTGTTTTTTTTTGCTATATGGGTTTTTTTAATATAATGGGTTGTACGTTTGTGACCATATCGATTATTTTAAAGTTATTAGATATCGAAGATGTTTCCGCGAGTATTTTTTTTATCTGAATAAATCGTTCCTCCTATTTTGTGCATACCAATTTAAAAAAAAAACAAAAACAAAATAATTTAGAAAAAAAAACCAAAATCGGGCTGACCAAAAATAAAAGCTCGTTACTGTAGCAATATGGCCCACTGTCAAAATGACAGTTGATTTGTCCACAAATGTGTAATATAGTAATTAATTAGGCAATTTACACTTGTCTATATTTAGTCCACAGCAAATTTACTATGACAGTATGACAAGTTTGTAGTCTAATAATAATCACAAATGTGAATCCAACATGCAATATCCAACACAACCGAACATAAAGTTAGTTCTCATTTTCGAAAGAGATTTTGATTAAATTGTGACTCCAACATAAACCTC
>BQNB010100318.1:0-12469 GCA_026074375.1 Tanacetum coccineum | reverse complement strand
AGTGCTTAATTTGGTTGTTATTGTGCTTATTCAGTTCTTAATTAGCTTAATGTGTTTAGTTTATGACTTAGAATAGCTTAGTTAAATTTACATTAATTCTGTCTTGTTATTAGTTAAAACTGCTTATTGTCATAACTTATTAGATACTACTTATTTGTCCTTTCTTTGTGCTTATTTGTCACTTAATATCTTAGTGCTTAATCTGTTTTCATCCTTTAAAGCTTTTTGAGATCTGTCATTAGTTAAAAATTGAGTTTCAAAATCTAAAGGAGTGTTTGGGTTAAGCTTTAAAATAGGTCAAATAAGGTTTAATGTTGTTTTTGGTTTGTGAATCAGTTTTATAAGCTCAAATAAGGCCTGAGTAGTGGTTTTTATAAGCTAAAAATTAGTTTTGTTAAGTTTTCTAGTTTACTATTATCAATAGTTTAAGCTGCTAGATTTTTGGCTTTACAAACAGGTTATTTTTGCAAAATTCCTTAAGGTCTTATTTTAGGTGTGGTTTTTGTGAAGTAATTGATATCAAAGTGTTTCTGTTTTGAGTTTGAAGCTTTTTGAAATTTCATCTTTGACTTAAGTCAGTCAAGAAGAAGTAGTTGTTTTGAGCTTGAAATGTCCAAATGTGCAGATCATATCAGACCTTATTTCAGCTTATCTTTGATTAAATTTTATTGCATTTAGCTCATTTTAGTCTAGTCATAATCTGTTTTTAGTTTGTAGTTTGTCAATTTGCTTTTTAGTGTCTAAATTCTAGTCTGCAAGTAGTCATTTCATCAAAAAGCCAAAAACAAAAGTTGTGTAGCTGTCATTTTTACTTTGCTTTTCTAGCTTATTTCTTAGGCTTGTTTGCTTTATTTTTGCTTATTTAAGTATTTTAAGTCCTGTTCTTAATCTGTTTTAGCTTTTTAGCTTTTTACCTAGAGCTTATTTGTCCTTTATCTTAGCTTAAAAATGGTCAAATGTCCTTTAAGTCTTGTCTTAAGTCTGCTGTCTTTTTAGCTTTTTAGAGTATTTCAGCTTATTTTCTTTGCTTATTTTCAGTCATATATGCTTATTAGGTCTAGCTTATTATCTGTTTTTAGATTATTTGTTTTTCTTATTTACTTATTATGTCCTAAATAGCCAAACAGTTTTACTAAAAGCTTAAAAGTGTAAAAAGCCTAAACTGTCTGTTTTATAAGCTTTTTCTAGCTTATTTTTAAGTTCTGTCAAAAGTGCTTTTTTTAAAGTTGCTTATTTTGGTCTTATATTTAGCTGTTTTAAAAAGAAATAATAATAATAATTTTACAAAAAGGGAAGTTGTGACCTCCCCCTTCTCATAGCACACGTTTTAACTCACAACACACTCACCATCTGTGCCCTTGAGACTTTTTCGTTATACATCCATACCATTTTTCTTTTAACCTCTTTTTGCAAAATAAGCTAACAGCCCTTTTGAGCTTATTTCCAGTTTATTTAAATAAGCTGGTAAACCCACTTTATTTTTCTTAGGATTAGAATAGTTAAAAGCACTTTTCCTTAATTTTTCAAATTTTTATAAATTAGTTTAATATTTTTTATAATATTTTAAATTAAATATGTTTTTAATTCATAAAAAATTAAATAAAAGTCAAAAAATATAATTCCTTTTTCTAAAATTATTTTTATCATTTAGGACTGTTAGAAATTAAATTTACATTTTTAGGGTTAAAATTGATAATTTAGGTTTTAGTCGCGTTCTTTAAATTCCCGTTATCGTTTTAACGCTTAATGTTTTAATTGTGCCTTTTTAGATTAGTGTGCTTTAAATTTACTTTCCATTTGCGTTATTAGAATTGGAAACCAAACCCAAATCTTTTATGATAATCAAGCTCAATTCCTGACATAATCGTGAATTTCCATTCACCTCTCACCGAGGAGAACGATACCCGTGTTGATTACTAATTACTCTTTCCTAAGGATAATTAGTATGATACTTAGCTTACGTATACGTATATGTATTTTATTATATATATTATATACATTTGAGGGTTATTTGTTTGATACGTATTTAGACGAACATCAAAATTTACGATTATCAAAATGGCGCCGCTGCCGGGGAGAGGTGTAGCGATTTTTGCGGGATTGTTTGTATTCGAGCCTTGAAGATACTTTCTCCGTGAAAGTTTTTGTTTTATTTTATATAAAAATACAAAAATATATTACACTTCTATTCTTATTTTCTTTTATTTTAATATTGAAAATAACCGTTTGATAATTGTCGTTTCGGCTCTTCTTTAGTTAACATACTATAAGAGAGGTATAAGGAGGGTCGATCCTACGAACTTCGACCCAAAAGGAGAAGGTTTTTAAAAGCTTCGCGCTTACCCATTCCTCCGCTTCTTTGTACGTTTACTAGAAAGCTACCGTGAACTTTTAACTATCGGTTACCAAAAATATTTTTCTTTATCAAACACCAAATTCTGCATCCGTGTTAATAACTTATCAATCTTAATTATTATTTTTAGTATTTAGCCATAGTTTGTGGAGGTGGTTTGTAAGAACTAATTATTCTGTATATCTATAATTATTCTAATAAAAATATAGATAAAACTGATAATCCGTATAATAACGTACAACCGTATATATATTATAATAAATATCCCGTTAGAAATAAAACTTTAGAAAAAATAATAATTAAATCATTCGACGTCGTATCCCAACGAGAATTGAATTTGAGATTTACGTTGATGTTCCTTATTTGATGCTTGAATATCTTTTAGTTTTTGATTTTGGATTATACTAATCTAATAATACAAAAAAAAAAACACTAAATTAGCTACTAAGATATAACT
Organism: Tanacetum coccineum; assembly: GCA_026074375.1. NCBI lineage: Eukaryota > Viridiplantae > Streptophyta > Magnoliopsida > Asterales > Asteraceae > Tanacetum > Tanacetum coccineum. The sequence goes on along the minus strand of BQNB010100318.1, from coordinate 9,659 downwards.
AAAACGATATGCGTGTCAATTGATGGTTAAAAGATCATTAAATGTGAAATAAAGAGATAATAAAGAAAAGGTACCCGTTAAAGACAAAATTTTACTCACAACGTGCGTTTAAATTGTAAAACAAGCATTTATTTTGGAACAAATTACTTTAAAATAATGACGAATTAACACCCGTAAAAATAATATATATCTCACACTTTGGTCAAATTTGAAAACGTAATCTTATAAAATTATAAATTATAGATGATTGGTTTGATAGAAGGTTAGGTATTGTAATGCTAGAATTGATGTTTGATTATTTTCTCCCCGCAATTACTAGATTTGATGTTTGATTATTTCTCAAGTTTTTGCCCTTCGAAATATTCAAATAAGAAATCTAAATAATCCGAAAATTATTAATCAACAATTTACTTTTTATTCCACACTTAACTCACTATTCACGGTCACTTAACAAGCATACAAATAAATCTACTCGCTAAACATGGTAACTAAGCTAACATTAACAAGCACAATCATATTTTTATCTAAACTAAATATTGCAATAAACATAAAGAAATAAAATAGATAAAGAAAAGAGGTTAGAGGTTACCAAGTTTGGATTAACGTGCGAGATAATACAATAAATTTTAATAATACCACATATACCCATCTCCAAGCTAATAACACATAACATCCGTCTGTTGAATAACCACTTGAAGCAATAAAGTTTCAATTTTTAACACTAAAAACTACTAATCATTGATTTAAAACTATAAAAATGTAAACTATATAAATGAATTGACTAAAAGATAACACTTTTATAAAAAAATTGAAACTTTATGACTTAAAACATTAAAACTAACAAGATTTATAAAATAAAAGTTTATAAAAAATGATTAAGAGGACTAAAGTAGAGATTAAGTGGGTATAAAGTGGTTAACTAAAACATAAAAATAAAGACTTATTGTCCAGACATCTCAAAAGGTTTGCGGTTATACTCCGATTACAATTCCATAACCCTATTAATTAATGAGTATCCATTCCATCCATATTACAACATATTCTGTTTTACAAATCTTTCTATCTAATTCATCAGTTTTAGCCCTTAATTATTTGTGATTAATAATTGATTAGTTTCGGATGTTAGGTTTTTAACATTTTTTTGGTTTGTTGTTGCAGGTGAATTACCTAATCAATTAATTGATTAGTGAAGATGAATGCTACTGATGATATCTAAAGGTATCGTATTTCTATAATAATTATTCAATTATGATATAGAATATTGATCTGGGTATTGATTAGATTTGAAGCTTATGGATTAGGGTTAGGGTTAGAGTTAGAGTTAGGGTTTAGGGTATGATTTTAGGGTTTTTGTTGTTGTGGTAGATAATGGGTAGTGGGATAATGAATTATGTGAAAAGTTTTTGGCAGTTTAGGAACGACTATGATTTACGAGTTTCGGATGAGTTAGTGAAAGAGTTGGGGATAATGGATGAGAGTAAACGGTTTGTTTTTGCGATTAAGGAACATGACACGCAGGCGATGGTTTATGTAGTTTGTGTGTAGAATTTGTCTAAGAGGTATGCGGTGGATGTTGAACGTGTTGTTAGTTGTGTTAGGCCGAGTGCGGTTGTGGCTCGGGTGAATGAGGTGGATTTTGATAATGTTGGGGGTGAAGAGGGGTGTTTGATACCAACGTCGTTGGGAGTGGTGAAGAGGTGTTTTTTGCATAAGATTGGGAAGGACAAGTATGAGAATGTGGGGGGGAGTTTAGTTTTGAAGGAGATTTTTGGTGTGGGGTTTAATGGACATTTTTGGGTTACGGAAAGAATGGTGGAAGAAGTTGGTTAGTTGTTTATGTTGCTTCAATTGTCTTCTGTGAAATTGGAAAGTGAGAATCATGAGAATAATCACTCAAGAGATTATTCTGTTACAAATGTCATGTGGTTCTGCTAGATATTTTATATCAGATGATTATGTTCATTCTCAAATAGTGAAATCGTTATGCACTCATTTAGTTCAGTTAAGTTATGATCAGATATATACATGGTAATGTAAGTGCATAACTTACTTTTTCATACTTCTTTAATCTGAATGGAAATCTCGAGACGTCATTAGGGGGTGTTTGGATTAGCTTATTTTCGGGCTTATGAGCTTATTTGAAATTGAAGAAGATCATAAACTTAGATTTTTTATGTTTATAAGCACTCTTAACTACTTATCCGTTGAGAAACAATACTATAGCAAACATGGTTGTGCTCTCTGGAATCCATATCAGTGAAGGATCTTGCATTGGTCTCAGTTACAACAACCAGATCAACCTTTATAATTAGATGCATACTTAGGTGGTAGATATGGATGTAGATGCATAGATATGAATTGAACCAGATCAACCGTGAAGGATCTATTAAAGTCTTTTGTAGTGTGAAGTTGAGCTTTTGTTGCTTTTGTTACAGAGATATCATATAATATTGATGCTCCTAAGAATGGATGGGATTGTGCTCGACACATTGTCAATCAGAATCCTCACAGTTTTGCAGCATGGAATTGCTACTATAAAGCTACGTCGAGGTGCATACTATTTCATATTCTTATATTTATAATCAATAAGTTTTTGGTTTTTGTTATAGCATATAATAAACGTCAACCGTACAGAAATCTTACATTTGTTTATTTCTGTCACACAGGAACGATTTGGTGTTAGATCTATTATGAATGAGAAGATATTAGTGGTAACATAATTGATCGTTGGGCTACTTACAGATCTACCACTGTTTGTAAGTATTACTATCTGATGCTGATTAGGAATGTAGTGTTTAACACTCACTTCGTCTCAAAATTATTGTCTACTTTATAATTTATTAGGTGTGTCCGGAAAAGGATTCATTGCACGTGACATTCGGTTTCACAACGTTGCTGGACTAGAAAAGGAACAGGCAGTAGCGCTTCATGTCAATTAACAATGTTCAACATTTTACAGATGCACTATAAGCGGTTATGAAGACACATTTTATGACATCCTTATTGGATAAGCATAGCGCCAAATTGCTTGAAAACAAGGTACAATAATTTTCCATTAGTGTTCTTGAAACAAAATCTAATTTATATCCTCAAAATTCTGAGTATGATCGGTTTGCGTTAGTTATCATTCTAATTGTTTACATTACAATTTCACTGTCCCTTACCTCTTTCTTTTACATTGTTGGATTTCTTTCACTGTCCCTTACCTCTTTCTTTTACATTGTTGGATTTCTTTAATGTTTGATTTCTTTGTTCAGAATAGCCGAAGGAGGGTTCGTAACTTTTAGCTCCCTTGAAGCTGCTGGATCTGCACTGAATGTATGCCTTATTTGTAGGGATATTCCGACTCCTAAATCGGAAGCATTTAGATGCTCTGTGCAGATCGTATGAGAAATGTAAGTTTTATTAGCCAACTTTTTCATTTTTTTAATCAGCTTAGATTTATGACAGTGCAAACTAAGCGCGCTGCAGCGTAGATACATTTAAATAGATAACAAATGAAACCACGGAAGTTTGAGACGGTGTAAACAAGTTGAAAACTGAGCATGGTTTAACTATTAAAGCGCTACATCATAGCGCAAATCGCTGCAAATTCAGGATCAGCATCAATAGTTGCAGGTACAAGGTTGTGGAAAATTGGTATTAATGATGAAACTAAATAAATTAAATATTAATGCCAACAATTCACTAATAAATTATCTTAACATGAATCGAGTTACCAATTAGTTAAAAACTTAAAGTTTTACCATACTTATCATGGCTGTCTATAAAGGCTTATTTTGTGTATGTTTATAATAGTTGGTTAATCTTTACCAACTTTGCTAACACATGTAAGTGAGTAAGTGGCATGATGTCCAAGTTGTTTGAAGTTTGAACACTAGCTGTAGCAGTTCATTGAGTAAGATGAGGTTGTCTTTACTTCTAAAAGGTCAAACAGGTAAAAAATTACTCTAGGTGTTACTTAAAAGTTTGTCAAATGGATTAACAGTTTCCCATTTTAGTCTTTTTTTTTGAAGTTGTATGTGCAGATCACCGTACACGGGGTCGATGCCACAGGAAGGTACACCAGATACGTAGATGTTCAGTTAAAGAGCGTGGGTAGGAGTAGTTGTTTCACAGGCTGTCAGTGGATACCAAAGGTGCTAATTTAATCGACTTAGTTCTCGATGTTGTTTGCAATAGGGGGTTTTTGGCAGCGTTATTAAAACTAATAATCTCATTTCTGATGTTTCAATATTGTGAAAATATAGTGATTTTATTATATGTGTAGTGGTCACGTGTTAGATTATGGTATAAGAGTAGTAGCAACCTATTGAGATTTGTAGACATTGCAATTTTGAGATCGTAGAGAAACTTTGAATTTTGAAATTGTGTTGTATTTTGGCGTGTACACTTCAAAAGACATGGTATGTACCATTAAAGACCATTTAACTATAAAGAGCTAAAAACATACAGCTACCAAAATGCATCCTTGACAAAAAAACTAAAAAATGCAGTTGGAGCTTTAAACGGCCTCCTGAAGCAAATATATCAAGTAGAACGCTTTGTGGTTCTTAGAAGTGCTTAACGTAAAGTTCTTGGTGATACAACCTTTTCAAATTGTTTACAAATAAATATGAGTAAATTAAAAATTAGTTACATAATTCATTTTATAGTTTCTTATAGACTTAAAACGATGTAATCGGCCTCACATATTCAGTACGTGATCTAACTTAATCCAAAAATTTAATGCCTGTTTAGTAAAATAACAATTGTATAACAACACGTTTTAACTAACAAAGTTTCCATTACATTCGTGAAACAGATTCATGTTTTACAACTTATTTTGAATGAGCCATATGCGTTTAAGCTTCCTCTAAGTCAACTTAAAATTTGAATTATTTTATATCTACTTACTTAAACATTACACATCACGTTTAATTACATGCACCAACATAGTTACACCTCTTCAACTCACAGATCCCATACACAATCAATAATTAGATACAACCCTTGCGCAATGAACAATTAGATACAGCCCGTGTGCATCGCACGAGTCTGAATGCCTCGTAGTGATTAAAGCTTTACCTTAAATAAAGATCAATACAAAATTTATAGTCTAAAACTAATTTTTACAACTCCTAAAAAAAATGAAACGAAAAGTAAAGAAAGAAAAAAAAAACGAATGAAAAAAAATAAAGATGATGATTACTTTCGCCTGCTGCTTCCTATCTATTCTTTTCTAAAGTAAAAAAATAGCAAAACAAAAAGAAATGAAAAATGTAGATCTCCTTGCGTCTGTTGCTTCTCTATTTTATCTCGTATTTTATTTTTCTTGTTTTTCCCAGAATCTATCTCCTACTTTTTCAGAATTGATATCAATGGCATAAGGTGCAATTTGAAAGAGTAACAGTGCATCTTTAAAGTTTATACATGAGGTTTATTTTAAATCATTGTGATAAAGAAATTTTATGCGAACCTGATAAAAAAATGGATGCAACAAATGATGGTATATCTTCAAAATTGCTCCGAAGTACTTGATTTGTTGCCAGGCAACCTTATATGCTTTTCAATGAATGAAATCTCTTTGAAACAAAATCGAACCAATCTTTTTATTGAATAATCTTGAGAGTACAATGCTTGGAAGGGTAACAATGCTTATAACAAAGCTTAAAACAGAGAATTTAACATAATTGTAGTAAAGTAAATGCTGGAAAAGAAAAGATATATCTTATTTGAATGAAATCCTCCCCTATTATAGGAGAGTCTTGTGCACTATGTGAGGTAAGACCATCAAGGCCTTCAATGCTTTCTATAATTGATTATGGAAGGTCATAACTCTTGCCAATCAATCTTGAAACCGCTCATTTATTGCTTTGACCGCTATTTTTGGCTCATATTTTATGATATTTCAAATGAAGATGAAGCGGGTAACGATCGTTAGATGTTAGGACTAACGGTGTTACGGTTTGGGTAAACGATTGTTAAGTCTCCAAGTGGGCTTTTTTCTTGGCCGATTTTCTTCATAATTTGCGCCGGTCTTGGCCCATTAATTTTGAGCTAAGAATGGCCCACTTTGCAAAATGTCTTCAGCTTCGGTTTTTCTCGCTATTTCCAATCTCGTGCTCGTTTTGTCCGGTTTTTGCCTTGTTTTTGTCTTTTTGTGGATATCCGTTACCTGGACAGTAAATATATAAAACAAGCATATTTTTGGCATTTTAAGTCCGTTTTTGGTCATTTAAGCTCGTTTTATTAAGAAAAATGTATGTGTATTTAAGCACATACCAAATCCTCTCATACTAAAATATTGTTGTGTCCTCACGCAATGAAATAAATCAATGTTTAGAAAACCAAAAATTCCAACCCCCTTAAATTAAATACCTTGAAAAGTAGCAAAGTGTAAAATTAAAAGAGGTTAAGAAATTACTAGTTTTATAAACACTCCCCGTTTACCATTTTCTTTCTTGCACATATATTTTCCTTATTCTCCATTATATCATGCTTGACTTTCATTATTTATCATAACTTTTAGGGTCACTGAATAAGAAACACCTCAATCCTAAGGTGCCCTAGAAGAATAAATTCATCGTCCTTGATTTTTCACTTATTCCCAAACTAAGCTTAAAAATGAGGTCATTGTTAATTACAAGTTGGGATGCTAACGCTACTCATATTTGCAATTTGTGTAGAACTTTTCCTCCCGACAGATGTTATCCATTAAGGTGTGTGTGCTCAGTTTGAATTTTGACCATCCAACTCACGTTTTTAGATAGTTATAAACTTTCCAAGCACCACGTTCCACTTTTAGCTATATGAATTCAAAGGTGAGATTGTCCCATGTAATGATTTAACCCTATATCCTTCATCAGCCGTCATTCATAAAATCACCAAAATCAATGCTTAACCTAAAGCAATAACCCGACTATATGTTTATATATCACCTCTTATGTGTATAACCTCACATAGATGAATCCTAATTTCATCAAAATTAGATCGACCTCAACATCAGGTTTGTGAATTTTGGTCTTTCATTTTAGTGTTCTTATAATTATTTACGAATTTATAAAATACTGCAATGATTATTTTTATGATGTGTGTTTGATTGTTTCATTCTGTTAATGATAGGTTGATATGATTCATATCATAGTATAAATATGAAATCTAAAAAACCTAATTCGATTTAATTAATATGTTTTGTATCATAATTTATTTTACATATGGCTTATATAGATTATGATTATTATAGTTCATTTTTTTTACATGTTTACCAGGCAATGTGGATTTGAAGGTCACTAGAACATGTTGAGAAATGTCTAAGCGAAAGGTCATGACAATATTGTTACAGGTACTTATATAATAAATAGGAAAAATATTTGATTTTATCGTTTAAAGAGGTATTGGCTAAAAATAACGCTAATAGCCAAAAATTCAAATTAATAGATTTAGTTCATGAAGGTATTCGTCATTGGTTTGCATGAACAACAGTAATGTTTCTACAAAGAACGTTTGTTACGGTTTATGATGTGATGTCATTCCCCGTTTGGAGGTGGCTGCAAATGGTTCTCAAAAGATTTCATAATTTTATGCATTACTGTCACACGCTAACAAAACTAATTCGTAATGACAGGATATGATTCTTTTCTTTTCTCATAATTTTATGGCTACCATTTTGATGGATAGTAATATGATAGTATTGCTACTATATATTAGGTCACCAACTTTTCATGACTCAGTTAGCTTGTGTCACATCCTCTTTATCTTAAATGTTTCTTTTTTTAACTCTCCTTCTGTGTTTATAAATAGGTGTTGCTTGATTGTCTAAAGAAAGAAAAGAAACGAAGATGGGCTGGAAAAAAAATTGAGATTCTAAAGGAAATACTTGGAAGAATGAACAAATGTATGAAGTGCTAACAAAAGGTAAAATAAAATGTGAATTGATGGTTATGGAAGTAAACTACAAGTTGCATTTTTTATTATGACAATGTCTGTTTAGTTAACGGCCATTATGCATTATCGATTTACAGGTGAAAATGCAAGAGAACATGTATGCAAGGTTGGAAGAATAAAACAGTCATCCGAAGAAGACCATACACAACTTTAAGATGAGCTTACAGAAACAAAAATTGCAACTCCAAACAGCAACTCAACTAATGTTGGCACATTTCTGTATTGCTGCAGCAGCAGACTCGGTTCTTTGACGGATCAGGACAAAGGCTCATGTCGATGAACAAGTCGCGCCAAAGGTAGAGCAATTATATAAATTTAAATTTCCACTATGGTTTTGTACATTAAAAAATAAGAAAGAGGCGGATCACTAGCTAAAAAATCTATTTCTACAATAGCAGATCGGTAGCTAAAAAAATCTAATATGGCACATAGTGTGAAGCGGACCAGGTTAATGAAGAGGCCACATCATAGTACAAATTTATGGGTACAAATGTATGGAACAGGCAAGTGTAAAGATATAGTAAGTTCGAATCAGCCAAGTGCCCTAATAAAATGAGCTTAAATTAGGCTGTTGCACAAATAAGGTGTGTTTAGATTAGGCTACAGCAGCAACAACATGTGTTTGGATAAGTTGAATGCCTAAAAAAGGAGTTGGAAGAACAATCATATTTGGTTCTTATATGAACATATCGCAATAAAGAAAGATGCTTGGGTTAATGATGTCTTATTAAATAAGGTACTTATATATGTTTGAAAATCGATTCTTTTGTCCACTATGAACTAAATTGTTAATGATCAAATTTTATGTGTGAAAGCTAAATTGTTTACTTATTTATACAACTGAAAAAATCGATAAATAACGTTTCTTATAGGTCGGTCATTTACAAGTGGTTGAATGAGTGGATTGGTTGACGTCTTATTAAATAAGGTACTTATATATGTTTGAAAATCGATTCTTTTGTCCACTATGAACTAAATTGTTAATGATCAAATTTTATATGTGAAAGCTAAATTGTTTACTTATTAATACAACTGAAAAAAGCGATAAATAACGTTTCTTATAGGTCGGTCATTTACAAGTGGTTGAATGAGTGGATTGGTTGACGAGTCAAATTGGGTACAGGTTAAAATAAGTACTACTTTTAAGATTGGGTTAGGATTTTACAAACAAGTAGTGTTTTTTACAAACAAGTAATGTATCAGATATGATTTAAAACTATTACTATCCAACCCATATTTTGTTGAAGTTTTTAGCTGCTTTTTATGTGTGAACATTATAATGCGTTGTTGTAATTTATATATGTAATCATAATGGATAAATATCGATTTCTGTCAACTCGACCTGATAAAATTAGTGAGGACTTGTTGTCAAGCTGGGTAGGTTATGTAACAGGTCAAAAGTGATCAGGCTGAAATGGGTCGTATTAAGTCAGTTGAATGAAATTTTTTTGGTTCAAGATAAATAAGGTTTTGCATCTATTTTCTCTATACTAGGCGAACGAGCCTTATTTTCACACTTTACTGTAAAATGTTATCGAGTTTTGGTGTCCCATCGTTGAATTATATATGTAACCGAGCGCTATTTTTCTGCAGCGGTTGATTTCTTTAGTAGGTGACACTACCAGGTTTGAACCATAACCCGTCGTACTTGCTTTCCGGCCTCAATGAATGCACCTCTAAGAGTACATGTCCTGGTATACTTTTGGTGAAGTTTTGCTAAGAAGAGTAGATTT
>BQNB010100317.1:0-24723 GCA_026074375.1 Tanacetum coccineum | reverse complement strand
AAAATTATATTTTTCGTCTTTTAGTGAATTTATTAAATAAATAAAATAATTAAATATTATCTTATTATTTAAAATCAAAAATCATGTTTTTAAGAAAATTTCTAAGTATAAACTTTTTATGAAATTTCGACATGACCCGTACGTTTATACAACGTTTTCCAAGGTTTCAAACCTTAATTTCAACATTTTTCACAAATTCAACACTTTTCGACAAAATTCCAAAATCTCAATCGTTAACGCTTACCAACACATTTTTCCTAAAATATCGTTCAACATCACTTCGTAAATACATTTTCACTTTCAAAAGTCAATCAAAATCCTCATAACTACTAAATATCGCTTATTGGGCCTTACGGCCCAACAAGGGTCCATTAGGACATTTATAGGTCCAAAATATAATCCAAGTCCAAAACCAAAGTCCATTTACATATATAAGTATATACTTATATGTAAAAATAATCCGGACCACAATAATCCCTCCCGTTAAGCCGCGGCTCAAATAGACTTATTGGGCCGTGAGTCCATAAACTCCAAAATACGTATATTAAGCTTTAAAATAAGTTATTAAGCTACGTATCGCTTTTGGTTACTACCATAAGCCTCAAAAATAGTCCACAACATACGCCATAACACAAAAATAATCAAAATCACTTTCCTATTAATTTTGAGAAATTTTTGTGGGCTTATAAGCCCATATAAGCCACAAAATAAGCTCAAAATAAGCTATACAAGCTATTATAAAAAAATAAGCTATCTAGCAACGTATATTATTCAACCATCATGACCACAGCATCAAAACTACAAAATCCCTCTTTTTCCTTTTTACTATTCACGAACCAAACATCACCCTTTTTATTCATTTTGCTTTCAAAAATCGATTTTCACAATGATCAACTTGTACAACAAACGAAATTTAAACTTGAAAACTTACAAGAAAATCTTCAAATTTTTACATTTCGACACGAACCGGACAACCCAAACGTTGTTTAAATGAATACCCAAACACTCTTATCAACCCGGAATAACACGTTCTTGATCAAAGTTGGAAAACTATGGTGGTTTTGTGGTGGTTAGGTGGCGGACGGACCACACGCACACACACTTGTGTGTGTTTTATTTTTTAGTAAATGAAATGAATTATGATCAAAAGTTTCTAGTAAATGGAATATATGTGTACACGTCTTGGGACAAGCTTACTAAAAAAACCTCCTTGTCCCTTTGACTTACTTAACCGGCCATAGAATCCAAAGAGGACTCGGGCCTTTCTTTTCGTGTCGAAATCACTTAAATACTCGTAAAACTCAACCGTAAAATTTACCCCAAAGTTAATTAGCATTTTTATTCACTTTAAAAATACTTTTCCATTAACCTAGAGTATTCACATGACATATTGTCACTTTAAACCCTTCAAAACTCAAATTGGACATTAACGGACGTGTCAGACTCATTTTTTGGCATTTCTCAAAATTCACGGGTCAAACCACCCGGAATACAAATAACACAATAATACCTTCTAAAATGGATTATTAATCTCCATAAACCACAATTCATCATAATACTCATAAAATCACCACGATTCTCATAAAAATCACCACCGTCAATACGGTATAAAATTTGAATAAACTGACCAAAGTCAAATAGTCAAAGGACTATAAATGGAATATTCAGAACACAAAAAAAGCAAAGGTTACAGAAATAAAGTTGTAAAATAACTTATGTAAGCCTTAACCAACTCAATTAAATGGTATTACATAAAGGCGATTGTACCTTTATGAACATGGTACAATGTATGGACTGTGATTTACTATCATACATTACCTATGAACCAAGGCATTTAAAGAAACCTCTAATAACGTGATGTAAATATCCAATTTCTTTATTTACGGTCTATTAGTTGAGACTAACAAAGTAACCAGTTTAAGGGTTACTAATTTTTAATCCGATTAAAATACTGTCATATTTAAACATATTGAATCATTGACTATTAGTTTAATATATCACCTTACATGTTATAATATGTTACATTTTCATGTATCATTAGAATCATTAAAATAGACTAACTAAGTAATGGCAAAATCAGTGGGATTATGTTATTTCAAAGAATTAATAAATGATTCTATTTTCAAGGTACATGTAAATGTATTTAAGAACTTGAAATAGTCATTTCATCTCTTGACAATAAATCACCACAAATATTAATTATCTCATAATATTTTAACTGATTAGCCATTTTGTAATTCCTATTTTCTTTTAACAATACTATTATTTGTGACAAGTTAACTTATTGGTGTAGAGTCATTAATTATAAGTTATTTTGTTTTATTCAATTGATGTTATTTACTTGCGTGTTATCTAAGTACTCATAAGCCATTATAACGCAAGTTGGTCTACTAACGTAAACCCAAAAGAAACATCAAATAATAGTATTATATTTTGCCACATAATATTGCAATAAAAGGAAAGTCTTTATTAAAAAATATTTTTATTTTATAATAAAAAATATGTCATAAGTCATTACTTTAATAGTTCATTATGTTTAAGAACTATATTATGAACTTTATTGTTATATTCCTCAACTGTAACTTTCATAAGATATCTAACTAATAAAGTAGGTTAGAGGCAAGTATTAGATGAGATATAAACATAAAGCAATCATTTTGATGTCTATATTATGGTTGTTTGAAATGATATATGAAAATTTAATGGTTACATGTATTATTAAATTGATTGACATATATATCTTAAGATCAGTGGGAGCAAACTGGTTATCATTGTATTATGTGGTAAGATAATTCTACAACAGTGAATGACTAAACTAAATTTTTTATGAATTTGAAAGATTGTTTCAATCACTTTAGATTTAAAAGATGTCATAACATCATAGACATCATAATGTGTATTATGGGTCTACAAAGAACATTATATGACTATTCTAAACACCTTCTAATGTTTAAACTTCTTGATAAATAATTTTTTTACTCCCCATAAATTGATATATTGTTGAAGTTAATTTTGTGGTGTCATAAGATAAGTTTAAATTAAGACTTGCGTTAATCATTTTAAAGAAGAATAATCATAACTTACTTGGTTACTTACATTCTACTTTGTTTATTGTAAGGACTATTATATTTTGTTTATTGTAAGGACTATTATATTTTTTTCACGATGCATTTTCATGTTTCGACTATATCATTTTTAAGGTGTTATTGATAATTTTCTTAATAACACAAATGTCAGTATTTTATATCTCAACACCAAGTATGTTAAAGGTTGAAGAACATTGTCATCAAGTATATATGTACACTGACTTAATGTAGTATGTTACTTATGATAGGTTTATCACCCAAGCTCTTATTCGAGTATAATTACCGGTATGGGATTATTTGACAACCTTACAATCAAGGATCCTATTTTTGTTCTTCACATTATGTTAAATGTTTGTTATTCTCATTATTGTGCACATTACGGGATCTTATGAGCAAACAACTTATGGTGGATCATGTGAATGGTTTTATTTTATTGCCATCATGTTTTTTTTCCATTCCTATTCATTATGGCTTATGATAATCATTCTTCATTTGGAAGAGCTAATTGTATAAACGGTAGAGGTCCTGCATTAACTGTGATGCAAGTGATTATGTTGTTTTGCATTAGTAATTTTACTTGATCGTGATGAACTTATTAAATCAACAACTTGGCCAATATTAACTAATACAAAGCATAAATAGGTATACGGACAAGTGGGAGAATGTTAGCAAATATCATATTTCGATATTGGATATTTCTCTATAATTGTGGCCTAACCTATTTAATGCATTAGTATATTTATACATTATATATTGTTGATTTATATCCATAATATTAAGTGTAATTAAATACTTCCTCCGTCCTAAAATTATTGTCACCAGACAAAAAATACACAGTTTAAGAAAAGTGCATTTATTAATGCTTTGAATTTTGCAAAAGTAAAAAAATGACAGTTTTACCCTTTGATAATTATTTAATGTTGTCATAGAGTTTTGTAAATAAAAATTTTGATTAAGGGTAATATAGTAAACTTAAGCAATTTCAACAACTATATATAGTAATGGACAATAATTTTGGGACGAACCAAAAAGAAAAGATGGACAATAATTTTGGGACAGAGGGAGTAATATTTAGTTACCATAATAAAACTCTATAGGATATTGTATCTTGATGGAAGATCCAATTTCATTATGTGATAATGTCTAGGTAATGTATTATGGTAAAAATTTCATAATCATAACCTAAATTGGGAGTTGATCCCTGCTTGACCTCTCTTATAAATAGAGGATTATTAACTTCATAAAAACACACACAAACATTACAATCCATCACTAAGAAGAGAGGATTAAGTAGAAGATCTCTATCCTACCCGTGTTCTTCTTCATGGTTGTGATAATCCACATTTTCAGGTCATTTACACCAATAAACTCAAAACTATTTACTTTGAACTTTACGTGTTTACTTTTAATTATAACTGTTAAGTTAAATCACGTAAATCAAAAATCAACATTTAACGTAAACCAGCATTAAACAAACATAAGTTTACGTCAATTATGTGTTATATAATTATTACGAAGATAATTTATAACATTTCATATTTTATTTCTATGTTTTACGTAAAACGCTTACGTTTTGGCCTTAGGAACTTTTATACATGCATGTAAACCATATCATCTTTCTATACTTAAACAAATAAATACAATCATATATAATATTCAAAAAAAATTCCCTCCTAAACAACCCCTTCCCGTACGTCCAACTCCCCCTCTTAACCACCTACTAACCCTCCTAAACTACTTATTTAATAACCTCCTTTATGCCAAAAGATCCATCTCATTTTCACTAAGCAAAAACACACTCTTTTCTCTCTTTCGGGGGTACACGGATGAAAACAAGAAAAGAGGGCAAGGAGAAATTCAAGAATTGATTTAGTTTTGCAAGTTCTTAAGGGTTTATAGATTATCAAACAAGTTTGGGGTTTGATTTAAGTGTTAAACTAGTTATTCTTGCCATCCATCTCACTAAGGTTTTATATATTTTTCTTATACTTTCATTATACATATTTCTTTGTTATGAACATTTTTATTTTCATGTAGAAATATCACCAAATAGTTTGTGTAAAATATTGATTTCAACAAGAAATGGTACAAATTATATAAGTTGTTGTAGTGGGCAGTTTTGCAAGAAATTCGAACAGATTAAGTTGTTTTTTGAAATGGTTCAAATGAGAAATAGAAAGTAGACCTTATGACCTTTCCGTGGCTACTTAAATCGCTAAAATCCGAGTTATAACGAGTAAGTTATGCTCATTTGAAAATCGGATAAAAATTAACATATGCTGAAAAACTGCACTTACTAACATTCTGTGCAATTTATAAAAAGATGTTTTTGACCCGTTACTGGTCCGAGTCGGGTTAAACACAAAAGAGAAAACTTGTAGATTATGATTTGCCGTTAATTCCTCGAATTTGAACGACCCGTAACTCCTTATAACGAAGGGATACACCCTTATAAAGTCGGACCATTTTTCTGAAAATTTAACAAAGTTTTTGCACAGGTTTACATATAAAAATGTTGATGTTAGGACTATAATTTGGTGTTTTTGAGCGTTTTCGGATCCGTTTAGACTATAAGAACTTTAGAAAATAAAGTAGCAACACTTATATAATATTTATACGCGTCGTAAACTTTATAAATATTATTTTGCAAACTATTTAGACTATAATTTATTTTTGGCTATTAGAAAATATTACAAACGTATATACTTACTTATATTAAATGGCGAACTTGACGTAAACACTATTTTGACTAAACATAAACTATTAGATGGTGATATGTGCATCCTTTTATTTTCGCTTGCATTAATCTAAATCGACCTATAAATTAAATAAGTTGCTTGCCGGAACTTTTGTGACGATTTACTTGTTGATTTACCTAAAAATCAATATTTTACTCGAGGTGAGTTTATAGCCCCGCTTTACTAGTTTACCACTATTTTATAAATCTCGGGGTGAGATACATTACTTGTTTTTACTTATGGACGCAAGTACTTTACTTTTTTCTAAATGATTACGGATTAGCCTAAGTAGCAATAACCTACTATGACCACTATCATGAACCGTTAATTACCTTGTGTAAGCGCGAGTGTTATAAATAGGTCTATTGGGATTGACATCCCCGTCCAA
This sequence comes from Tanacetum coccineum, assembly GCA_026074375.1. Lineage (NCBI taxonomy): Eukaryota > Viridiplantae > Streptophyta > Magnoliopsida > Asterales > Asteraceae > Tanacetum > Tanacetum coccineum. The sequence continues at coordinate 18,511 of BQNB010100317.1, read as the reverse complement.
GATTGGTGCCAACAAGGCCAATGGAGGTATACCATGTCAGACTTTAGATGTTGCGGGTTGAACATCTACACGAGCACTTTCTTTGCATAAATTTGCATACATACTTTGTTGTAGCTTCAGTGTCATAAGCTTAGTGCAATCGTAATTACTTTTCTGGATATTGTATACCATGCAATAATTACTTTAAACCTTACGGTCCTACCTTATTACTTACGTAGACTTATGAACTCACCAACTTTATGTTGACATTTTAAGCATGTATTTCTCAGGTGCTTAACCGTTATGACGTAATTGAAGTACATTGGAGTCATCATACATCAAGATCATTTTCATAGATTTTCTCTTACTAAACCATCCTCGTTGTATAAGAAAATATGAATTTTTGTAATGCAAACTCACGGAGCCACTTGTAAAAAAAACTTACTTATTTCAAATGTATCAATGAGGATATCTTTTAAACGACTCATATAAAGATCGTTCTCTTGTATCTTGTGCTTATGTATTATGAAGTAACGCTCCTAATTACCTCTCCGATGCGACATATTTTGGTGGTGTTACATATTGGTATCAGAGCCAAGGTTATAGAGAACTAGGTTGCATATTTTACCTAGACTATAATCGTTTTCGTAAACATTGCATCACATAAAACTTTTCATGTGCATACACACTACTTGCTTACATGACTTATACTTGCGTTTATTTTTTCTTACGTACATTTTTACACATTGCCTTATATGTGCATTTACATTGCCTTATATGCTTTTACAATTGCCTTATATAAAAAGTTATTTACATAAATACTAAAACTCTTCTCAAGACATTGTGAATGACACGATGGTCTTTAAAACTTTTTCATTATTTTACATAATACCGTTTACATAACATTGAAACTTGTCACAGTCCGCCGATTCCACTAGTTATCTTATCATTTAACTTCGAGTTGAACACCCGCCTCATACTATTGAAACACCTACGTCATCTTGTGATTCATCGCCTAGAATCATGCCGGCTAATTGAAACACGACTTTAACCTACCACCTCGCAACATTTCATCTTTGAAGCGAATTTTAGAACTAAAACTAATTTCATTTTTACTCCTCTGATTTTAAAGAAAATGGCACCAAAGAGAAACGGTATGAGCGCAACCGCTATTGAGCAACTGATCGAACAACGAGTGACTGAAGCACTCGCAGCCCAGGAAAATAACAAAAATAGTGGAAACCCTCATAATAGTGACAATAATAGTACTGGTGAAGGAGAATACACAACTCGCAACTGCACGTACAAAGATTTTCTCGATTGTCAACTACTAAATTTCAAAGGAACTGAAGGGGCTGTAGGATTAGCCTACTGGTTTGAAAAGATGGAATCTGTATTCCATATTAGTAATTGTATTGTTGAATGTCAAGTGAAATATGTCACTTGTACCTTGCTTGGCAGTGCACTAACATGGTGGAACTCTCAAGTTAGGACTGTTGGATACGATGCAGCATATAGGATGCTATGGAAGACTTTAATGAAGATGATGACTGAATCCTACTGCCCAAGGAGTGAAATTAAGAAGTTAGAGACCGAGTTATGGAACTTAACGATGAAAAGTACTGATGTTAAGAGTTATACATACCGTTTTCAAGAATTGGCTTTATTGTGTTCAAGAATAGTTCCTGATGAATCTGATAAAGTGGAGAAGTATGTTGGAGGTCTTCCCGATAGTATTCAAGGTAATGTGATGTCAGCTAAGCCAAAGATGCTCCAAGAAGCAATTAAGTTGGCAAACAGTTTGATGGACAAGAAGGTTCGTGCCTATGCTGCTAGGCAAGCTGACTTTAAAAGAAGTATGGATAATAACTCGAAAGACAACCATGTTCAACAACCGCCTTACAAGAGATAGAATGTGGCTAGGGCTTACACTGTTGGGCCTATTGAAAGAAGGAATATGCTAGAACTCTACCTCTGTGCAACAAGTGCAAGTTGCACCCTAATGGGCCGTGCAATGTAAAGTGCGCGAATTGCATGAAGGTTGGCTACATGACCTAGGATTATAGAAGTCCCACTGCTACAGCTGATCAAAGAACCATCACTTGCTTTGAATGTGGGAATCAAGAGCACTACCGTAGTAAATGCCCAAGATTGAAGAACTAGAATTGTGGAAATCAAACTGAAAATGGCGAAGCTCGTAGAAGGTTGTATGCTTTGGGAGGAGGAGAAGCCGACCAGGACCCTAACGACATTACAGATAATATCGATGCTTAAAGAGATATATTCTCGTCTTGCCTAGTGAAACCTAAGTTAGAAACTTATTAGATCCTATTCTCTAGAGGGATTTACTTTGTACTTTCCTTTAAGTTTCGTAGTACTGTATGGATGTTTTGAATTTCCTATCAATTTTCATGTTATGACAATTCCATCTGTTACGTTTTATTTTACTATTTATTTATGCAAACTACTCATTAAGATTATCACCGTCTTATAAACATTTTCACAACCATTCTATAAATCATTTGCTACCATCATGTTATAAACTATTCTACTAACGACTTAAAAACTATGTTACTATCATCTCATGAACCATTTTAATATTTCCTTATAAACTATTTTATTATCATCACATAAACTATTTTGCAGTCACTCCATGAACTGTTTGGCTATTGTCTTATAAACCATCTTAGGGTTTCCTCGCAAACCATTTTGTTGTCATCTTATAAAATACCTTGTTTTTACCTTGTGAATTATTTTATCACACTATAAAACTATTTTGATACTATTACATACATAAGATTAGTTTAACGAAATTGAGCATTGCATCGTTAGTCCTCAATTATGTTGGAGTATGCTCGTGTCATAATAACTAATTATATGGCTAGACACATGTGAGTCTATGGGGTCACACACATATACACTGAGGTACCATTTAATATATCGTGTTTATTGTATTTACGGTATATAAATTACTCACGTAACTCGGGATTACTATTGGGCTTCTAATAACTAAGTAAAGTACTTATTATATTAGACTTGGAAATCAAATAGGAGGCCCATTTGAGCCTACATAGTGGCTCGTCATATGGGGAGGGAAAAGAGGGGATAAGATCAAGTTTTTGGTTATAAATACTAGGGATATCTTCCTATTTATTTGATATTAATTTATAAAATCTTCTTCCCTAATTCCTCTCTAGATATACACGGCTAAAACTTATTCCCATTCCAGGGTTTATAGTTTTTCTTGATCCAACTCTTTGAATCTTGTTCATTCAAGGTGTTTTACAAGGCTACGAGGTTAAGACTAGCATCTATTTGGTATACAAGGAAGTGTATTGTGGATACATCATAGAGGTGATATACTTTGATCACTTGGTTTCATTAGGTGGTTCATATGTTAGGTGAAGGTCACTAATTGATTCTACCAATCACGCTACAAAAGGTAATAATCGTTATTTTTATTTTGATTGATCATATGACTCTATGAATCCATTGATAGGTGCATGTTCCACTGCATTTTATATTTAATTATATGATATTCATTTAATTCAGCACATATACTAGTATCACGAGCCATCATATGATGTCATATGATCATCTTGTATGCGTAAAAATGGCTAAAAACGCGTGTTTTTAATGGAATCAAATAGATAATTTTAAAACAGCCCCTAGGGCTTATTTTTTGAAATTAATTCGACCCATATAAGGTCTTATGATCTGGTATTTTTGATCCTATAGCCATTTGTTATGCATATTTTAATTGGTTTTGTTATCGGGTACGTGTAAAAGGGCCTAAATCGCGCGTTTTTGAACGACTCTTGAATCGGTTTTAAATCAGCCCCTTGGGCATTATTTTCTGAATTAATATAGTTGTTATAAGGTCTTTAATACAGTACTAAGTGATCCTTAAGCCATTGGTTACACGTACAAATCGGAGTTTTAATTCTAGTCAATTTATTTCTTCGATTCGTTGGCTAAACAATTTATTTCTTGTTAATCATTTTGTTTTCATGGCAAATACATGCATGTTTGGCCATGGACTTAGCTAACACCTTGTTAATACATGATATTATGGTATTATTATGTTGTCTATGCAAAACCGATGAAAACCATGACCACTTGTGACTTGTTTCGCTTGATATTGCATTTAATTTTAGTTTTGGGTTTTGCCATTGTTTCGGCTTCTTTTTTGTATGATTTTAATTTTCATTATAGCCATTGTTTTGGAATTTAACAGTAGTTATATGATAGGATAAATGTATTCAATTATCAAATTATTGTAATTGTTGTTTGGATTCAAATGGCGCAAGAGTTAAAGGCATAAAGTCAAATTCAGAGCTGCTGGAGTAACCTCCACTAAAAGTGGGTTTCCTGGAGTTCTACATAGAGTTAAAAGCTGAAATTTTAGGAGAAGGATCACAACTCATGCGGATACATTTTCTTTAGCTGGAGCTCAGATTGGGGAAGATTCCTTTTAGGAGTTTCAGGCCCGTCAAGTCAGCTGAAATTTTATGGCAGTTTTGGGCTTCTAGTTCATTTGAGGTTTCACTTGCTCATGATGGTTCTTGGAGCAAGTGGGAGCCCTCCTTGTGGTTGTGTGGTTAACCCTTAGTTGACTTCTTGGTTCTCCTGATGGCTTACGAGACCAAGCTTAGATTTTTCATCGATTGAGGCTTTGCATACTTATGGTTGTGTTTGTTTTGTTTGCTTTTATATATGCTTGGAATGTATATAACTTGCAAATATTTTTTATAAAACTAAAAATAAAACACAAACCAATTTAGAAACTAAATCTTTGATTTAGTTTAAAGTTTAAATATGATTTGAAACTAAAATACTTGTTTTTATAAATAACACTATATAAATATTATGATTGTTATTTAATGTATTGTTCAAACTAATATTTATTCTACCTAGGTTATATATATTAGTCAAGAAAATGAACAACTTGACACACATAAAACAAGTATTAGACTTAAGTTAAAAATAGTTTTTTAACTTGTGCTACGAAGGATGTATGCATGCTTCCTCATACACACCTTTTTGATCATTTATCAAAAATAATACCCGTCAAATTTAAGTCATGCCGTCCAATTGGTTGAGAACACTTGCATTTGCTCTTCACTCTGCGTGAGACGTAGGTAAATTGTAACCCAATGTGATTATTCTCTATGCGCGAGACCTAGATATATTCTCGCATGTTCTCGCATTGGATGACTTAATCGAGTTAAGCAGGTGAGACCTTGGCTCGAGGCAAGGATGGGACTAAACATGCCAGCCTGACATTGTTTCTCCGGTTACAAATGTCATGAGTCCCATATGGTCTAAGAATTGCACAGGTTTTGAAATTGGTAAATGTTACCTACCTATTGAATCTATCATTGCTAGTAGATCAACTGATGTGATGATAGAACCTCAATGAGGATCTTAGCCTTTTCTTGACGTCCTTTTTTCGTAGCCCGTTTCGGCCAAAGTTGTAAAACACACGACATTGGCCTAAAAATAGCGTTTCCCATTTTCCAAAGTCCGCAAGAAAGTCGGGTGCCTAAAAAATGCTGATAGGATAGAGTGAGATTTGAACCTTAGTTTTTTCGTCAGTTATTTTTCTGGACATATAAATTTATAATAAAATCGGCTTTTCAAGCGGGTTGATTAGGTGTCGAAAACTTAGGAAATAAAAAGACGTAGCGTTTGAATATATTCGAATGGATTAGAGGTTCATATAGACTATGAAGTCCAGAGAATCGCCGAACTATTATTAAAAATAGTAATGTTTTAGGCATGATGATAGTGTTGGGATATTACGTAAAGTAGATGTTTTCGTGTCACTAGTAAGTCAAGGGTAAATGAATCATCGAATTATTAGGTGGATCGGATATTACAGTCCTGAAACTTAGAACTTTCCAAAAATAAAACTTTGCTAAATAATAGTACTTTTCAGAAAATGGGTAAACTTTCGAAAAACAAAACTTAACGCAAGCTATAAACCCTATAGCTTCCAAATGACACGTTTTTACTAATAAACTAAAGACACATAAGCACATACGGATGTACTATTTCTTTTTATAAAGCGTCGTTGGTATGTACTTTTCGTTATTATTTCTCGATTCCTATGCGCGTCCTATCTTAATTTAGGCGCGGTTAGAGTCGTTCGATGATTTCGCACACTCTCCGATGATTATTCCATCCTCACTGATTTTGCTTAAAAGGTGAGTTTATTACCCTACGTTATTTACTTGTTTTACATATACTTTATGAAGCTTTGGGTTAGAGAACATGCTCGTATGACAAACTCCATTTACATTATCGATTTTAACTCGTTATATTTCATTAACAAACTCTTTTACCATGAATGATTTCATACTCTATTACTTATGAATAAAAGTACGGTTAAAGCTTTTTACGAATACGTTGGTACGAATATAGTTGGTTGCTTTTCTAATGGATGACAAGTTCTTCAAACATTTATGTATTCGCCTAAGTTCCCACTATTGTCGTGTAGTACATAATATCACGAACCGTTAATTACTTCGCGTAAAGCAAACGAATGCTGTAATAAGATCTAAGTTAAGGGTATTAAAACCCCTACGGCACGACAATCTTAGGATGAGATTACATGGCCCCGAGTGGGGTGCATTACATTTGAGGAATGGTACATTGGGTGTTTATTGGAAAAACATCGATTTGAGACGAATCTGAAAAGACTTAGGATTTGCACAACTGTGTTAAGCTTTCGATGTCATGAGGCTTGAAGGGTAATAATCGTAAACAATAATTGTGTGATATCAGTAGTGGCTGTTAACAGATAGTCACACACACTCGGAAACGTTGAGGATTCGACACTGACTATTTATTGAACGATATCAGTGTACCAACTACTTTCATTGATGACTTGGGAAAGAAAACAGAAATACTAATCCGTTTTAGAGTCCTCAGTAAATATTGTTACTTTAAAACCTATTGAACTCACAACTTATATTTGACGATTTTTAAGCATGTTTTCTCACGATACTTAGCCAGTGGATAATGTGTATTTGATTGCTAACATGAGGTCTGGTCTCTCTGCAAAAGGCCCAGTTTTTCCAACAGGATCTTTATTTATTGTTTAAACATCTTGACAGAATTTCAAATCTTCATTTACAGCTTCCGCATTGACGCGTTTAAATCATATAAGTATTGTAACGACTTAAGTTGATGTTAATCAATGCAATGATGTTTATTTAAAACGTTCCCCTTTAGTGGTCGTATACTTATAATAACTGTTGTGCCATGACATATCGCATGAGTCACGCCCTCAGGGGACACGTTTTGTTCGTTCAGGCCCCGATTGTGGTTGATGCGATTGGTTATATCAGAAGCCAAGGTTATAGAAGCCAGGACTAGGCATGTTAGGTCTAGTACTAATATCCAGTTGGTAGATCCGTAGCAATCATTACATGTGCATTATACTGCTTTTTTCTATGGGCGGTATACTCTAGTTACCATTTATGGGGGGGGCCTTGAGCCTAAGCTAATTGGATTAGAATGGTTTGTATCTTATGCCGGGCGTGTCGTTTAGGGTCTTTCCCTGAGGGGGGGGGGGTTGGGGGGGAGAGGGGGTAGGGGGGGGGGGGGATTGTGTGGTGCCATTGCTATTGATTCGTTTTGGCGTCTCTAGAGCCCTTCATTTTTCTTTTCTAACTGTAGTCTTACGTTTGTTCCTTATCATTATATCTATGTTCTCCCTATGTGACAGTACATGTTGCTCCTTTTATACGTATATTTTCCCTATCTCATAAGTTATATATAATTTTTAAGCTAGCCTATATAAATACTAAATTTTTTTAGGACATTATGATGGACACAAATGGTCCCTAAACTTTTCCTAAGACATTGTGAGTGACACAATGACCTCGTTTATTTCTAAAAACATCATGAGTAATAGATGGTCTTTAAAACTTGTCATGAGTTTACATAATACCGTTTTGCATATATACTTATGATCAACACCGTCATACATGTCTGCCGTGACCCCTATGTTATTTTACTATTCGACACTCGAGTTAGAGTAACACTCTTCTAGCCTTTATCACTTCTGAGAAAACGCATACGTTGGTCACGTAACTCACCACATCAGAAACTATTTGCTCATCTAATTTGTGAATCTCTAGTCGACTAGTAATCTTGGACTCATCTCAGTATAGCACACACACATCTTGGCATACATGACTGCTATTAACGTCTCATTCCTTTCTCTTTAACTTCTTGATGATTTTGAAATTAATTGTATCGTCAGATATGTTACAACTTCTAATTAGGCAGATATCTATCGACTCATAACCCTAACGTATTGATCTATCATAATATTCTCTTTCGTACAAGTAGCGAACACACAAGAGAATCCGAGACACGCTGAAACGAGATTATTTACGCATTCAAGACACTTGTATACAGACTACCATGCTAATGGAATCGGTCACTGCTATCTGATCACTGAGAACGTCATTAGGTACGCTTACTCATACTCTAACTAACCATCCCTACTCACGACATGAGAAATATCTCTGACTTCTATATCATAAAGTGCATAGTAGATAACATATTTATTTACACACACACGATTTTTTATTTGAATAACTCTTGTATGTATGTTCTCATGACTTCATGAGGTACTCATAATATATTCCATTCTTCCTCTAATAATTAATTGTTTATATATTATTAATTTTTCACATGCCCATTTTCATCATCTTTGATAATACCATACTTTCTTAATGGTGTACTCAGTTTTAGCCGTTTGGTATATAATTCTCTCTTAATAATTTAATTGTTTGTACAATTAAATCGGCCTAGCTCATATAACATCCTGTGATATATGTTTCTTTGATATATGTATCTTCTAACTATTCGTATTTGGTCTCTCGTTTGCATCGATCAATCGTACAGATGTGATCCTATAGTCGGTCTGGTTCGTGTTCTATTAGAACAAATGAGATCTCTACCTTCATTCTGATGAATGTAATAATCCTATTATGTTCATTTTCGCTTTGATTTGTATACCACATTTAGGTACAGGAATATTCCTATATTTTATGATCTATTTGTTTTGTTATTTTTGCTACTTAAAATCATTTTATAAAGCTATAATGTGTATTTGATTCATTTTTAGTCCTTGCAAAAGTTGTTACATGTTTGAATTTAGGATTCTCCTTTTCATGAAATTTGGTTCGGTTACACCCTATTGATTTCTATCATTGGACTCATTGATCATTGCTTCTTTCTTCATAAATATATTTCATCTCTTCATTCTAGCATTCATTTGCTTATACTATTTATTTGTACCTAAATCTAATAATATTCGTTATACTCGACGAATTAACAGCTATTGACATTTGACATACTACTCCTTTGAGACTCTTGTAATTCTATCTTTGAGCATTCCTTATCTTTCACATTTATTATTTTTCATTCCAAGTATTCCTTTGTATCTCCATTGTTCTGATTAGCTTAGTTGAACTCCTCGAACACGTTTTGACACATAACCTACGCTAAAGTATTGGAGACCACCTATGCAGTATAAGGTGCATTGTGTTTATTGACCACGAGAGTGAGAAGACTATACCGACTATGAAGGATACACCATGAACTCGATCCAGTGTTTGTACAACATACTGAAGATGAGAGAGAGATTAGTTGGTTAAAAACAGAAGCATTGGAACAATGCATATACCTACACTCATTATAGTTGAGATAAGAGATGAGAACTGCGGAGTATTATGTGGGGGTGGGGGGGGGGGGGGGGGGGGGGGGGGGGAGGGGGGAAGAGGGGGGAGATTTTCTTGCAACAATAGTTACCGCACCGGCAACAAGGCTGCACCGTTTGAGACACTCTACGACCAAGAGTGTCAATCACCCGTCTGTTGGACCAAGGTTGGGGTGGTCGATGATTATCTAGCCCCGACACATTAACCATGAAATGACAAGAAGATCCATTCGGATTGCCAACAAAATTCAAGCTCTCGAACATCACCGACATAGTTACGCAGATGTGAGGATACGTTTCGACAAACGGGGAAAGCTGAACCCGCATTATATTGGACCCTTCAAAATTCGTGCTAGAGCGAGAACCGTTGCTATCCGACTCTAACTCCCAGATCAACTAAGCCGAGTCTATAGTACTTTTCACGTCTCGAACCTGAAGAAGTGTTTGCCTGACGAAACACTTGGTATTCCGTTAGATGAAATCCAAATCGATGACAAGCTTAATTTCGTTGAAGAACCTGTTGAAATTATGGATCGTGAGGTCATGCGTTTGAAACAAAGCCGCATTAATTACGTCAAGGTACGATGGAATTCAAGAAGAGGTGCCGAACTTACTTGGGAACATGAAGATCGATTTCAGAAGAAATATCCGCATCTAATTGCTAATTTTGCACCATCGTCAAATGCCACAACTTGAGCTTCGGGACGAAGCTCTTTTAACGGGGAAAGGATGTCACACCCCATAAATTTCAGGTCATTATTTTAATGTTTCTGTTCATTATTTTGACTTTTATACATTACGTTTGAATTTGACTTAAAACCGGGAAGTTATCCCGCGTAAAAATGAAAAACGTCACCGGATGCGTTCCGACTTCGGACTTGGATTAGTCTACGTATGATATGCATTATTTTATCATTTCAAAGTGTTACGCAGGTCACGTACACTTTTGTTTTTGATTTCTACGTTTTTTCGCGTACATTTTGCGTTTTTCGCATTTTAGGTCAAACGGAGACCCGAAAAGCCGTCACCCTTGCATGTAAACCCTAATTATCATATGTTCCGTGTTTTAACATCAATAATTTCATTCAACCTCCCCCCTCCTACTCCAATTACATGAAACACACACATACACACTCTAAATTAATTCAAATAGAATCTTTTCACTTTTGCATACACTTAAATATCTAGATATTCTTCCTATACAAAAAGCCAAGATCAAATTGGTCCCCCCTTCCCTTTGGCTCTAAGTATTCTTTGACTCCACACAAACACCCTTTGGCTCTAAGTTTGATATATCTTATATATGCTCTTCTCATTCATTCACTCTCATTTTTCCTTCTCACTAAAAACAGACAATAAAAACTCTCTTAACTTTCTCCTTTTCTTTGTGTCTAGCCAAACCAAACCACTCACTTGACTAGTCAACTAACTCACCATAAATCCTAGACCTTAGCCTATAAATACATATCCTTTCACAACTTAGGGTTACTCCCATCTTCCAAGCTACAAAAAACACACAAACTCTCTCATCCCATCTCTTTCTAGCCACGACAATAACACCACCAATTGGGGTTTCCATTTCTTTGATTTTCTTCAAGATCCAGGTACTATAGATTCATATTTAAGGGTTTCTAAGGTGTTTCTAAGTATTGGTTCATCAATTTCAAGGGTTTAATTCGAGATCATAAGTTAGGGTTTCAAATAAATTTAAGAGGTTTTGCAAGATCTTGGTGTATGTTATAGATCTAGTGTTCAATCTTATTTCTTCATTATTTGTAAGCTCTTTCTTGAACCTCCTTTTGATTTCTTTATTTTCTTATGCTCTTGGTTTAAATCCTATTGTGTTTATGTTAACTTTTCAAAAAGAAACAAGATGAGATATGAAATAATGAAATTTTATGCCTTCTTTTATAATAAATTTTGATTAAGGAAAGGAAGAGTTAAGTAGTGTGTTGATATGATGATAGGGATGGGATTATGTTAGACATAAGTGTGGATTTATTGTTGGATTAGTCGTGAACGAAGATTAGGATTAGATTAGACACTATTGTGGAGATTTGGTGGATTTTGGGATTATTTTTGACAAAACATGTTGCTGTCCAAATTTAGTTTTTAGGTTTTAGGCAACTTAAAAATGTTTTCATTAGCCGAGAAGGTAGATTTCGGATAGCTCGTTTTGTATAGATAGTTTTTCATATATCGAACACTAAAATCAGACTTAAAACGACCAAGTTACGCACAAATGAAACTTGAAACATTTTTCGGCAAAACGATTTTAATACGATCAGACCAAAAACGAAAATGACCAGTTTGACCCCTTTCGAGCCCGTTTCGGCCAAAGTGTAAAACACACACATGGCCTAAAATGGCGTTTCCTTTCGACAATAGCGAAAGTCGTGCTAAAAATGCTTTATGAGTGAGTTAAACCTTAGTTTTCGTCAAGTTATTTTCGTACATATAATTTTATATATAAAAATGCTTTTCAAGCGGGTTGGGTCTGTTTAGGTTCCGAAAACTTTAGAAATAATAACGTAGCATTCGAATATTATTGCGAAGGATTAGAGGTTGCATAAAGACGATAAGTCGGAATCGCCGAACGTTAATAAAAATTGTAAGTTAGCGTATATATGCTGGATAGACGTAAAAGGTAGATGTTTTAGGTGTCACTAGTATGTCTAGGGTAAATGGAATCATCGAATATTAGGGTACGGTATTAACGTCCCAAAACTTATAACTTTCCAAAAATAGAAACTTTCTTAAAATAGTAACTCTCCGAAAATGAAAACTTTTCGTAAAACATAACTTAACGCAACTATAAACCCTATACTTCCGAAATGACACGTTTTACTAAATAAACTAAAGCACAAACACATATGGATGTCTATTTCTTTTATAAGCGTCTTGTACGACGTTTCGTTATTTATTTCTCGTTCCTAAAGCGCGTCCTTTTAATTAGGTCGCGGTTAGAGTCGTTCGATTTCGCCATACCTCTCGTTGATTATTCCGTCACTCACTGATTTGCTAAAGGTGACTTTATAGCCCTACATTTTTACTTGTTTTACATATACTTTATAACTTTTAGGGTGAGAAACATGCTCGTTTACAAACTCATTTACATTATCGATTTTAACTCGTTATATGCTCGTTTACAAACTCGTTTACATGAATGATTTCACACTCGTATTACTTATGAATAAAAGTACGTTAAAGCTTTTATGAATACGTTGGTTGCTTTTACTATGGATACAAGTTCTTTAAATATTTAAGTATTACCTAAGTTACCCTATTGCGGTATAATACATACTATCATGAACCGTTAATTACTTTGTGCAAACACAAATGTTGTAAATAGATCTATTAGGGTTGACACCCCCACCCAAAATTCTGGATGAGTACATTAGCAAGTGGGTACATTTCATTTGAGGTAGTACTTGGGTGTTTTGGAAAAACATCGATTTGAGATGAATCTAAAAGACTAGGATTTACACAACTTGTTAAGGCTTCGGTGTCATGAGCTTAGGGTAATATCGTAAACATTTTTGTGTGATATAGTATGTGTTACAATAGTCACACACACTCAGAAACGTTGAGATTCACACTACTTTTATTGAACGATGTCAGTTACCAAATACCTTTCATGATATTGGGAATGAAACAGAAATTACTAAATCCTTTTAGTCCTCGTAAATATTTTACTTAAACCTATGAACTTACCAACTTTATGTTGACGTTTTTAAGCATGTTTTTCTCAGGTGCTTAGCCGTGGATGTGTTTGATTGCTATATGGTGTCTCCTTGCATGACCTAATTTTCAAGGATCTTTATCTATTGTTTAACCATCGTTGACAAATTTTAAATCTTATTTACGCTTCCGCATTTGACCCTTTTAAATAATATAAGTATTGTAACGACTTAATTTATGTTATCAATGCAACGATGTTTATTTTTAAAACGTATCCCTTAGTGGTTGTTCTTTGTACTTTGTGCCATGCATATCTATGACGTCACGCCCACGGACACGGACACGTATTCCGTCCAAGCCCTGTTTGGGGGTGTGATAGATTGGTATTCAGAGCCAAGGTTATAGAGAACCAGGTAGCATGTTAGGTCTGGTCTATAACCAGTATGTGATCCTTACGTGCATTTACGTGTGTCTTATACGTGCTGTTTCTATGGCGTATACGTGAGTACCATTTTGCCTTGAGCCTGCTATGTTATGGGTTTATCTTTGCCATGCGTTTATCTTTCCCTAGGTTTATGTTGCGTTGCGTTTATTTTTGTCCTTGAGCCCTATTTTTCTATGAGCTTACGTTTGTCTTACGTTTATCTTTTTTCTGTGGTTACTTTTTCTTTACGTATATTTTCCCCACCTGTTTATATAGAAGCTGCCTATATAAATACTAATTTTTTTAGGACATTGTGAGTGACACAATGGTCCCTAAACTTTGCTAAGACATTGTGAGTGACACAATGGCCTCATTTATTTCTAAAACATCGTGAGTAATACGATGGTCTTTAAAACTTTTCATGAGTTTACATAATACCGTTTTGCATAACTTTGAAACCTGTCACAGTCTGCCGACCCTACGTTATTTTACTATTCGACACCGAGTTTGAACACTCGCCTTAAACTTCTGAAACGCATACGTTGTCACGTAACTCACCGTCTTGGAACACGACTCATTAACGTCTCATTCCTTTCTCTTTACTTCTTGTGATTTTGAAAAATTGTATCGTCAAGAAGACAACTTCTAAGTTCGGTAGATATCGACGACTCATAACCCAACGTATTGTTGATATACTCTTTCTCCAAGAGCGGAACAAGATCTGAGACACTGAGAACGAATCACGCATAAAGACACTTGAGACAGACCATGCTAATGAAGGTCACGCTTTCCGACCAGAATGTCATTGGGTATGACTCAACCAACAGCCCCCACTCCAAAGAGAAAATCTCGACCATCATAGCTAATGATGACTATTTTATTTAAAACGTTTATTTGAAAACTCTTGATGTATTGTTCACTTCATGGTACAGATATTTCCACTTCCTCTAATAATTAATTATTTGTATAATTAATTTCACATATCCCATTTTAACATCCTTGAAATACCACTTTCTTAATGTGTACTCGTTTTAGCCGTTTGGTATTAATTCTCCTTAATAATTAATTGTTTGTACAATTAATTTGCCTAGCTCGTTTAGCATCCTTGATATATTGTTTCTTTGATATATGTCTCTTCCAACTATTCGTATCTGGTCTCTCGTTTGCATCGATCAATCGTATAGATGGCTCTCTATAGTCTTCTTCGTGATCTATTAGAACAAATGAATCTCTACATTCATTTTAATGATTGAATAATCCTTTACGTTCATTTCCTTTGATTGTTACCACATTTGTACGGATATTCTTGATATTTTATGATCTATTGTTTTGTTATTTTTGCTACTTAAAATCATTTATAAAGCTTATATATGTGATTGTTATCATTTTTATTCTTGCAAAATTATGTTCATGTTGATTTAGATTCTCTTTTTCATGAAATTTGGTTCGGTAACCCTTCCGTTTTCATTGACCATTGATCATTGCTTCTTCTTCATAAATATATTTCATCTCTCATTCTAGCATTCTTTGCTCATACATCATTGTACCCTAATAATAAATCGTTATACTCGACATAACCTTTTTACATTGACAACTACTCCCTTTGAAGATTTGTAATTCTTCTTTGATTCCTTCGTTCACATTTATTATTTCATTCCAAGTATTCGTTTGCTATCCCATTTGATTAGTTTGTTGAACTCCTCGAACATGTTTTGACACATAACCTACGCTAAAGTATTGGAGACACCACCTATGCAGTTTAAGGTGCATTGTGTTTATTGACCACGAGAGTGAGAAGACTATACCGACTATGGAGGATACACTACGAACTCGACCACAGAAGCAATTGGAATACTAATCCATGTTAGTAGGATTTCTTGCAACAACAGTTATCGCACCGGCAACAAGGCTGCACCGTTTGAGACACTCTACGACCAAGAGTGTCAATCACCCATCTGCTGGACCAAGGTTGGGGTGGTCGAGTCACTAGCCCCGACACTTAACCGTGAAACGACTAAGAAGATCATTCGGATATGCAACAAAATACAAGTTGCTCGTAATCACCGACATAGTTACGCAGATGTAAGGATACGTTTTGACAAACGGGAAAAGCTGAACCCGCATTATATTGGACCCTTCAAAATTCGTGCTAGAGCGAGAACCGTTGCTATCCGACTCGAACTCCCAGATCAACTAAGCCGAGTCCATAGTACTTTTCACGTCTCGAACCTGAAGAAGTGTTTGCCTGACGAAACACTTGGTATTCCGTTAGATGAAATCCAAATCGATGACAAGCTTAATTTCGTCGAAGAACCTGTTGAAATTATGGACCATGAGGTCAAGTGTTTGAAACAAAGCCGCATTAATTACGTCAAGGTACGATGGAATTCAAGAAGAGGTGCCGAACTTACTTGGGAACATGAAGATATCTAATTTCTAATTTTGCACCATCGTCAAATGCCACAACTTGAGCTTCAAGACGAAGCTCATTTAATGGGGAAAGGATGTCACACCCCATAAATTTCAGGTCATTATTTTAATGTTTATGTTCATTATTTTGACTTTTATACGTTGCGTTTGAATTTGACTTAAAACCGGGAAGTTATCTTGCGTAAAACTAAAAAATGTCACCGGATGCGTTCCGACTTCGGACTTGGATTAGTCTACGTATGATATGCATTATTTTATTATTTCAAAGTGTTACGTAGGTCACGTACACTTCCGTTTTTGATTTCTACGTTTTTTCGCGTACATTTTGCGTTTTTTGCATTTTAGGTCAAACGGAGACCCGAAAAGCCGTCACCCTTGCATGTAAACCCTAATTATCATCCGTTCTGTGTTTTAACATCAATGATTTCATTCAACCTCCCCCCTCCTACGCCAATTACATGAAACATACACATACACACTCTAAATTAATTCAAATGGAATCTTTTCACTTTTGCATACACTTAAATATCTAGATATTCTTCCTATACAAAAGGCCAAGATCAAATTGGTCCCCCTTCCCTTTGGCTCCAAGTGTTCTTTGGCTCCACACAAACACCTTTTGGCTCCAAGTTTGATCCATCTTATATATGCCTTTCTCATTCATTCACTCTCATTTTTCATTCTCTATAAAAACACACAATAAAAACTCTCTTCTCTTTCTCCTTTTCTTTGTGTCTAGCTAAACCAAACCACTCACTTGACTAGTCAACTAACTTACCATAAATCCTAGATTTTAGCCTATAAATACATCTCCTTTCATAATTTAGGGTTACTCCCATCTTCCAAGCTACAAAAAACACACAAAGTCTCTCCTCCCCTTTCCTCCTAGCCACGACAACAACAACACCAATTGGGGTTTCCATTTCTTTGATTTTCTTCAAGATCCAAGTACTATAGATTCATATTTAAAGGTTTCTAAGGTGTTTCCAAGTATTGGTTCATCAATTTCAAGGGTTTAATTCGAGATCATAAGTTAGGGTTTCAAATAAATTTTGGGGGTTTTGCAAGATCTTGGTGTATGTTATAGATCTAGTGTTCAATCTTATTTCTTCATCGTTTGTAAGCTCTTTCTTAAACCTTCATTTGATTTCTTTATTTTCTTATGCTCATGGTTTAAATCCTATTGTGTTTGTGTTAACTTTTCAAAAAGAAACAAGATGAGATATGAAATAATGAAATTTTATGCCTTCTTTTATTATAAATTTTGATTAAGGAAAAGATGAGTTGATTAGTGTGTTGATATGATGACAAGGATGGGATTATGTTAGACATAAGTATTGATTTGTTGTTGGATTAGTCGTGAACGAAGATTAGGATTAGATTAGGCACTATTGTGGAGATTTGGTAGATTTTGGGATTATTTTTGACAAAACATGTTGCTGTCCAAATTTAGTTTTTAGGTTTTAGGCAACTTAAAAATGTTTTCATTAGCCAAGA
Organism: Tanacetum coccineum; assembly: GCA_026074375.1. Taxonomy (NCBI): domain Eukaryota; kingdom Viridiplantae; phylum Streptophyta; class Magnoliopsida; order Asterales; family Asteraceae; genus Tanacetum; species Tanacetum coccineum. The sequence continues at coordinate 758 of BQNB010100317.1, read as the reverse complement.
AGGTAGATTTCGGATAGCTCGTTTCGTATAAATAGTTTTTCATATATCTAACACTAAAATCGGACTTAAAACGACCAAGTTACGCTTAAATGAATCTTGAAATATTTTTCGGCAAAACGATTTTAATACGACCAGACCAGAAACGAAAATGACCATTTTGACCACTTTCGAGCTCGTTTCGGCCAAAGTGTAAAACACAAACATGGCCTAAAATGACGTTTCCCTTTCAATGGCGTGAAAGTCGTGCTAAAAATGCTTTATGAGTGAGTTAAACCTTAGTTTTCGTCAAGTTATTTTCGAACATATATAATTTTATATATAAAAATGCTTTTCAAGCGGGTTGGGTCCGTTTAGGTTTCGAAAACTTCAAAAATAATAACGTAGCGTTTGAATATTATTGCGAAGGATTAGAGGTTGCCTAGAGACGATAAGTCAGAATCGCCGAACGTTATTAAAAATAGTAAGTTAGCGTATATATGTAGGATAGACGTAAAAGGTAGATGTTTTAGGTGTCACTAGAATGTCTAGGGTAAATGGAATCATCGGATATTTGGGGACGATATTAACGTCCTGAAACTTAGAACTTTCCTAAACTAGAAACTTTCTAAAAATAGTAATTTTCCGAATATGGAAAGTTTTCGTAAAACATAACTTAACGCAACTATAAACCATATACTTCCAAAATGACACGTTTTTACTAAATAAACTAAAGCACAAACACATATGGATGTCTATTCCTTTTATAAGCGTCTTGTACG
>BQNB010100316.1:0-24723 GCA_026074375.1 Tanacetum coccineum | reverse complement strand
TTATCAAAGTGATACTTTTTGACAAAATACTATAAGGATATGAAGTTATACTCTTGAATTTCTCAAAATCAAATGAAATTTTAAATCAGAGTATATTTTCATTATTCTTGAAAAAGTATCATTACACAAAGCTTTTTGTTGAGGAAACTCAAAATAGAACGAGAGATCAAATTCGTACGTGAAAAAGCAAGTGAGTATATGTTCACAAAAGAAATGAAAGAACATACAAAAGAAATAAAAAGAACAAAGCGCACGACATATGCCCGAAAAAGAAAGAAATGGCACATGAGAAAGAAAATGATCAAAAATATGATCAAAAAGAATTGTCATAACATATAAAACATAAAGAGTGGAAAGAGACAAAAATGTTATATATTATTATATCATAATTTTTAAACTTTCATTTCACTAATAACTTCATGTAATCACACAACTTTCAAGGATTTTCAAGTGTCAATTGGGAGATTCAATTGAAAAACAATTCTTCCAAACATTACATGTCCTGAGGAATGCAGGATTGTTGGTCAAATTATCAAGGATCACTTACTTAGTAGTGCGTTGACTTCCACTGCTGATGTACTAGTCATTTACATGCAACAATTCTGGAACACAGTCAAACAAGTTCTGAATGCTAAAGATACTATCCGTTTCATGGTTGATAACAAAGACATCATCTACACTCGGGATATGTTTTGTTCTGCTCTCAAGTTGCCTATTAAAATTATTAAGAAACCATTCATCCCACCTGTTAACTTTTCTTACATCAAAGAGTTTCTAAAGAGCATTGGGTATCAAGGTTTAATTCAGAGGGTAACCAGCTTCTATGTCAAGAACCTCACACAACCATGACAGACACTCTTCAAAGTTCTCAACTGATGTCTTACATCAAGAATGTCTGGATATGATCAGACAAAGAAAAATGTTTTACAAATGTTTCATGTTGTTGTCAACAAGTGCCATGTTGAGTATGCACGCCTCACTGGGATAGATTTCATCCATCAAGTGATTCAAGCCAAACAAACTGCTATTTAATATCCTCGCTTCACCAAACTCATCATTGTAGATCTGATGGAGAAGTATCCATCCATTTCAAAGAGGCTGAATGAACCTTATAACACCATTAAGGATGATACTCCACTATCTCACATGTATACCATTAGAGAAGTGACAGAGCATGCTATGGAGATTTCGGATGATTTGTTGGCGGATGAGATCAAGTAGACACAGGCTTACAAGGATTATGTAGCTGGTTTTGAAGGGGTAGAAGTTCCAACAATTCAACCAGAACCTATTAAATCTGCCCAAGGAACTATTAAGACACCTAGCGCTACTAGGAAACCTAACCCTAAATCTGCTATGAAGAAGAAGATGGGAAAGCAAGTTGTGGGAGAATCGTGTACACCTAAGAAGTCATTAAAAATCAGGATAAAGCAAAGAAAATCTACTCCTACTACTCCTATTCCTCCCATCGATGATGTTGAAAGATATTATTTGATTGAAGCAACACAACTTAGCTTGGTTGTAGCTAAAACTGCTAAGAAGTATGAAGCACAACCAAATGTTGCTTTAGTTGAGAGTAAGATCTTAGAAGAGGATGTGGAGAAGTTAGTAGATGGAGAAGAAGAATCTGATGATGACGATTTTGCAAATACTATAATTCTAAGTTATGAAGATCCCGGTACTAGGTTGAAAGATATTATTTGATTGAAGCAACACAACGTAGCCTGGTTGTAGCTAAAACTGCTAAGGAGTATGACGCACAACCGAATGTTGCTTTAGTTGAGAGTAAGATCTTAGAAAAGGATGTAGAGAAGTTAGTAGATGTAGAAGAAGAATTTGATGATGATGATTTTGCGGATACTATGATTCTAAGTTATGAAGATCCCAGTACTAGGTTAGAACTCAGGAGTCGTAAGGAAAATTTAGGGGAGATAGTTGATGATGATAAGACTTATGTTGATAAGAATGATGATCCTAAGGATGATGATGATAATGATAATGATGACGATGATCACAATGATCATGCATTGATCAGGACTCGTAAGATGGGTAATTCAGATACTAGGACTAAGCAGATGTAGACACCAATTCACTCACCCCTAGATTTATTAGGACAAACTTATCTTCAGATAAGGCACATGCTAAGGAATTAACGAATATAGATGTTCCTATGTCTGATGCTCCATCTCAACCTACTTCCAGCCATCACACACATCTTAAAGGAATCGTTGTTGAATGTGTAGAAGACAAGGTCACATGATTTAGCAAATGAAGAAAACATTTGTGTCTAATAGCTATTTTAGAAACATTCTTGAGAAAGTTAATGAAACTCTCAAAGAAGTTGTTCCCAAGATAGTTACCTCCACTACCAATGAGCTTGTGAAAGACAATCTTCCGTGGCTTATGGTAGATGCTGTCAAGAAAGAAAGAGAGCAATCAAAAGCTGAAGTTCTTGCTCTGATTTCTCAAGAATTTGCTGCTCATGCACCTAAGATAACTGAAGAACTTTTCAAGATTCACATGAAAAATACCGTTTTTAACGTGCATCCGACTTCATGTGCTTCAACCGCATCAATTCCTGATTTACAACAACAACTGTATTTAAAGATGAAGTATGATCTACAATCTCAAGTTGCTGATTCTAAGTTGTGGAATTTCCTTAATGTCAAATATGAAATGTATTCAGCCTCGACCGACTCTTGTAGATTTGATGCTTTTCACAAACAAGATCATGATAACCATCCTGACGATGATGCTCTTCCTGAAGGGGAGAAAAGTGCGAAAAGGCAAAAGACATCAAGAGGATCTAAGTCTGCAAGTGGTTCTTCATCTAAATAACCGGCTAAAAATTCCAACACAACATCATTTGAGCAACCACCACAACAATTAGTTTTGGACAACCTAAAAAGAAAACGTGGACTCAGGGGCGGAGCCAGGAATTTTAGTTAAGGGGGGCCGGTGTGCTTAACGCAAAAAGTCATAACGATAAATACCGCTTCAAAAATATACCATCACGAAGAGCATTTAATTATCTTTCCATAGATATCCACTTTGATATACTTTCGACAAAAAAAATCTTCGTTTTTCACGTTTTTTTTACGTTTTTTCACGTTTTTTTCGTTGTTGAAATTTGCATGAAAATATAATATATGATTAAACACTAATTTGAATTTTCGTATAAAATCATATATGATATAACACTAACATCGAATTACATGTGATTCTATTAAACTTAAATATCATATATGATTTAACACTAATATCATATATGATTTTATCATATGTAATTTATCAGTATTTAACAAAAATGATCCCTAAACCTTTTTTTTCCCGGATCCTCTCCTTATGGTTTTGACCCGTATCGGGTTTGGTCCCTTGACCAATATTTCTGTTAGTTTGACCGTGAAGTCCATGTCCAAACAAGTGAAATGACAAAATTGCCCTCTTTAAATATTAAAAAAATAAAAATAAAAACCTATGTTTTATAAGTATCCATACAAACCCACTATCATTTCTTGTAGAACTTACAAATCCGGGGATCTACCACCGGCATTTTTCCCGATTACCTTATAAAGTTTCCGGCAACCATATGGACACCCTCTCAATCATATTTCTTCATATAATTCAAAATTTAATTGTTTCATAAAATAATATTTATAAAAAGAGTTAATTTCATAATTCGTCCCTAAGGTTTGTCGGGTATAACGGATTTAGTCCCTCCGAAACTTTTTTAACGGATCCAGTCCCCAAACTTTTGACCCGTATCGGGTTTAGTCCCTCTGACTAACTTTTGTTAGTCAATCCCGTTAAGTTGGCATAAGTTGGGGGTATTTTCGTCCGTCCCTTGTTACATATAAAAATAGCAAAAAAGGCATAATCTAATCCAAATACACATCTCTAAACCCAACCTCTACATCTATTCTTCTTTAACCCTTTTCTTTAAGTTGACTTCCACGTAAATATGAGACCATCCCCACCAAAAACACATATTCAGAAATGTTGGTTTAAGACAACAAATGACTGAAAATCCACAGGTCCAATATCCTCATCTTATGAAAACAAATAGGTTTGAATGACCCTCATACCATAAAAAAAACCTCACAAATCCAACGATCTCTCATCAAATAAAGATAGATCCAAACACGAAAGATGCACACATCCATCATCATAAAAGATCACGATGTAAACACTCCTTATACCAAAAGACCGATTGGCGGTGTATTTGTGTGCGCGTGGAGTTAGGAGATGTCTTGAGATAGTCGATCGTGTTTCGGAAGTTATACTCAAGTTGTGATGTTGCGGTGGTTAGAGAGTGAGAGTGAGAGTGAGAATGAGAAAAGAGAGAAAATGGTGAAATATAGAGAAGATGGTTTGGTGAAATGAGTGAGAGATAGGTGTGGTTGGGTAGGTTTTGGTTTTTTTTCTTATATTGTAAAATTAATTAAATGACACAAATACCCTTTCATGAGCACTTCAACGCAAAAGTCAATAACAGGTAACAGTCATACCAACGGAAATAATTGGTCAAGGGAACCAAAACCCGATACAGGGTCTAAACACAGGATCGTATCCGGGAAAAAAAGGTTTAGGGACCATTTTCATTAAACCCGACATACCACAAGGACCATTTATGCAATTAACTCCAATTTAAATATGAGGAGAGTTATATTGGATATTAAAAAAGGTTGGATATCAAGGGACTCATCCCTGTCATCCAACTAGAAAATCGAATACAATGGTTGAGATTAAAATATTATAATTATTCACTTATTTTTTAAAACTTATGATAAATCTCTTAACGTTATCACAAAGCGAAAAAAATATACACATCCGAAGAACATTATTATCTTCCATAGATATCCACTTGATATACTTCGACAAAAAAAAACTTCGTTTCACAGTTTTTTTTTACGGTTTTCACGGTTTTTTTCGTAGTAAAACTTGCATGAAAATATAATAAATGATTTAAACACTAATTGAATTTCGATAAAATCATAAATTATATAACACTAATATCGAATTACATGTGATTTTTATTAATTAAATATCATATATGATTTAACACTAATATCATATATGTTTTTATAATATGTAATTTATCAGTAATATCATATATGATTTTAAATATCATATATGATTTAACACTAATATCATATATGATTTTATCATATGTAATTTATCAGTAATATCATATATGATTTAATACTAATATCATATATGATATATCATGCAAGTTTCAACTACGAAAAACCGAAAAACAAAACGTAAAAACGTGAAAAAAACAGGAAAAAAAATTCGTCAAAAGTATATCAAAGTCGGTATCAATAGAAAGATAATTTAATGCTCGTCGTGATGGTATATTATTTTTCGCTTAACGATTAACGGTCTGAGAGATATTAATATTTGAAAAAAAATGGAAATGGTTTTTGGGTTTAATCTTATCAATTGGATCAAGATGGAGATAGAGTGTGTGGATTAGTCTTTTGGAATCCACATTAACTTTGATATTCAAATGAACTTAAAACTTTAAATATTCAAAACAACGTGAACTAATAATCGTATTATTCTTTACAACAACACGAACACAATGACTATATTTTTGCATGTAAAAAATACATATTATCAAGTGTTTAGTGCCCATTATTGTAGAAGTTTATGTCTTTTTAAAAATAAACTCATTAACACTTAAATACCGCAATGGTAAATATGAATATTATTTGAGCTATTTTAGGATGTCATTAAAATCAATATAAGACTAATTCAAAGAGCAAGAACGACATTCAAAACATGACTAGTTAAAACAACAAGGTTAAAATTATTGAAATCGGTGACGTGAAATTAAGCGTATGTAGTTGGTTTTGTTTCTTATGAAGCAGAGATGAAATGAATTTAAATTGGAGACATGATTTTAAGTTTTTATTTAATATGTCATGTAGACAATCATGCATTCTTTATTAGATAAGGTAGAATTGTATACGTTGAAATTACATTACCGAAGATAGTTAGAAGTAGTTTGAAGCTAATATAATAGCATATGCGTAACGTGTAGATTGTTAAAGTTTTAAGCATGGATCGATTTGGTGTAACCAATGTGTGAAATGAAGTGCAAAGAAGCAATTAATAATAACGTTTTGATAACAGCGAAAGAGGGTACACGTGCGGCCATGGGTGGCCAGTCATCGAGGATAAAGAGACTAATCACGTGGCTTCTAGTCAAAGGTCAAAAGCTAAGAAATTTTTAATTATCTCAAATAGTCCAAAATCATATTAAACACAAGATAATACAAATTAATTAGCCAATTACAAGTAGTCAAGAAAGAATCCAAAACGCTAACACGACAACTTTTCTTAAAGGAAACCCACGAATCAGGCGAAAGAAGAAGCGGATATTTTGTTTAAAATACGTAAAGTTTCATAAAATGATATGACATGCATTAACTGATGATAATAAAAAACGAAAAAAGATAAATGATTAAAAAGATTTTGATTAGTTATATGTCATTTTGTAAAAGTTCTTTTGCGGATATTTTGTGGATGTAGTAATGTTCAAGTTTTAATCATATGATAGGTTCATTGTTACTTCGCGTGTTGCAACGGCAGATATTCTGTAATTAAAACTTTTGACGAACAATATTATCTGATAATATATTTTCGTGATAATAACTTACGCACACTATCTCATACAAATATGGTAGAATACCATTGCATCGCGATGCAATGGCTGCAAGAAAGAGATAGTTACTAGTATTATGAAGTTGTGATGATTGACGGTAAAAGATACTTTGTTAATACAAATAATGCTTAAAAACGTTATTTATATTTTTCGACTATTCTACGTTTTGAAAATAACAAAATGTAAAAACATTTACGATAAAAATAAATGTTTACATGTTATTAATCGTAAACTTCAATTTCGACATAAATCACTTAAAGTATGGATAAACAAATCATTAAACTTAATTAGTAATCAAGTAAATAATTTTTCTTTTTAATCCATCACATTTCTACAAAATTATATTTTTACATAATTACACAAAATAGTTTTGTTAAATAGAAATAATGTTTTATTTAAAAACATAATTTGAAATTCAAATTTTCCCCCCAAAACTGAATATAACTCACCAGGATAAACCTTCCCCACAAAAAGACAAAAATCGGAGCGTCAGTCTATGGCGGCCCCCTAAGCGCCTAGGCGGCCCCCAGATATATCTGGGACCGCCACCAGCGACCGTTGAGAATTGCTGGCTATAAATACTGCACTATTCTTAGCAGAAAAACAGACATCTTTGCACGATTTTTTCAGTCTTTTTTCTCTCTCTAAACCTTCTTTCTCTCACTAAATATCTTGATCACTAACATAGTTTAATCTTGTTTCAAGTGATCAAATCTCATCTTCTATCTTCTTTCTTATTCTATCAAGTGCAAGAGAAGAACACTCGTATTCGTCAAAAAACGAAGTGTTATAGATTAGTGATTTCCTCTCTTCTTCTAAGATTCAAAACTCTATTTTGATTATCTTGTGTGATTGTATAAGTTGGATAGTGTGTAAATCCGATAGAGTAAATCTTGTGATTGGGTAGTTCTTGTGTAGTGGTAGATTGGTTCTAGCTAAAATTAGAACTCGACATCTAGCTTAGTGTCAGTAAATAACATAAGTGACGTGTAAACGGTTTTCTCCGCCTGAAGGGAGCTTATTGACATAGTGAAATCTCGAGTCGGATACTCGGGGAGTGGAGTAGGGCGAAGAAGAGCTTCGTAGCCGAATCACTATAAATCTTGGTGTCTTGGTTTGATCGTTCTTTTCTTGATCTCTTTGTATTGTTTGTGTAGTTATTACTATTAGATAGTTATCTTGGTTAGTTCATATTGTTGATTGATTGAACATATACTCGAATCTAACAATTTTAGAAGTAAAACTTTAAAACGCCAATTAACCTGTAAACTATTCAACCCCCCCCCCCCCCTCTCTTCTAGTTTTCACAATTGGTATCAGAAGCCAAGGTCACTCAAGATTTTTAAAATATATTGTATTTTAAAGCTTTGATCGATCTATGGATTCCGACAAATATTCATAGAAGGGCGATCATGACAAATGATACCATATCTCTTGAATAGTGATAGTTTTCTCTCGCTCTTTAGAAATTAAATTCGAAACATATGTTAAATCAAAAGATCTTGATCTTTGGCATGTTATTACTAACGGTGATTTTAAATCTATTGAACAAAATCCGGAAACCAAATTAGATGAGGTTATCCCTTTTGAAAAACAAAGTGATGAACTTAAAAGGAGACTTGCGAAAAATAACGAAGCTAAAATGGTTATTTACAACGCTTTGCCAAGAAAAGAATATGAAAGAATTTTCATGTGTAATACGGCAAAATAAATTTGGAAAACTTTGTTAATTACCCATCAAGGTAATAGCCAAGTCAAAGATAACAAGATCGAGCTTTTGGTACAACAATATGAACAATTCGTCATTTTCGAAGACGAATCTATAGACAGTGCTTTTGCTAGGTTTAATACAATTATTACTAGTCTAAAAGCTCTTGATGAAGGTTATTCTAGCAAGAACTATGTTAGGAAGTTTCTTAGGGCTCTACATCCCAAATGGAGAGCTAAGGTCACGGCGATTGAAAAGTCGAAAGACTTGACATCACTATCTCTTGATGAACTCATTGGTAATCTCAAAGTCCATGAGATGATCATCAAGAAAGATTCTGAAATAGTCAAAGCTAAAGGAGAAAGGAGATCTCTTGCTTTAAAGGCTAAAAAGGAATCTAGTGATGAAGAATGTTCGATTTCTAGAAGTGAAGACGAAGAGTACGCCATGGCGGTTAGTGACTTCAAGAAGTTCTTTAAGAGAAGAGGTAGATTCGTATGACAACCAAGGAACGACAAAAAGACGTTACAAAGAAGCCGAGACGATAAGAACGGCAAAAGTAATAGGAAGTGCTTTAGATGCGGTGATCCAAATCATCTTATTGGAGAATGTCCGAAACCACCGAAAGACAAGAACCAAAGAGCATTCGCCGGAGGTTCTTGGAGTGATAGTGGTGAAGAAGATGATGAGAAGGCTAAAGATGAGACGTGTCTCATAGCTCAAGCATCAAATGAGGTATGTTCCGATTCCTCTTACTTTAGTGATGAAAATTCATCAATAGATGATCTTACTTTAGATAATGAATATGATAGACTGTTCAAGCTAAGTTTAAAAATAATCACTAAGAATAAACAACTAAAAGCTATTAGAAACAGTTTAGAAAATAAGCTTAGTGAATTAAAATCAATATTGACTACACTCGAGAAAAACAAGGGAGTTGATCTCGAATGTACGTTGTCAATCACTCAAAATCGACAATGAAAAACTTAAGGAAGAAGCTCCTAAATTAACTCAATTTGAAAAGAGTACACATTGCTTAAATGAAATGTTAAGTAATCAAAAACCCTCTGGTGATAAATTAGGTTTAGGGTTTAACTCATCAACTAGCAAGACTAAGGAAATAAAATTTGTGAAATCTCAGAAAGAAACGTTCTCTGGTGGCGGTCCCCCAAACATCTTGGGCGGCCCCCATAAAGTCCAGATGGCCCCCAAAGCAATCAAGGGGTCGCATGTCTGCTCACCAGATTCTGAAAATTTTGTTTCTTTTCAAAAGTCCATTTTGGGTCCTAGACCAAAACACATAATGGTAAACAATGTTAAAATTCTTGTTGCTAGTGATAATAAGGTTAAACAATTTTATAAACCAACGTTAAAACCTGAAGTTGGATTTTATAAACCAAATTTTAGAACAAAAGCTCCACCACCTAGAAGAGTGAATAATCATTATCCTCGTTCTAAGACACCGCAACCAAAAAGGAATGTTGGTTGACAAAACCAACCTCATGGTTTTCCTGTAACTTGGAACTACTTCCAACCTCAAAGTTACATGCCATGGGAAATGTGTTCCCCATTTCCACATCCCAATCAATTGCATCGAATGCAAGGGATGTTTAGTACTAACAACTTTTGACCCATGAGATATTGGGGACCAAATGTTTGAGTTATTGTCTTATATTAAAAGATATGCCTTGGAGTCGACTTGGAACCCGATGAGTGGATAAAGGATAGCGGTTTCTCTAAACACATAACGAGTAACCGAAAGCTCCTCTCAACCTACAAGGCATACAATGGAGGTAATGTTATTTTTGGTAGAACATGTAGATAACTTAAGATTTAACTTGCTAAGTGTAGGATAAATATGTGATAATAAGTGTAGAGTAAAATTTTCTAAGCACGATAGTGAAATCACTAAGGATGGTAAGATTATAGGTAGAGGTATTAGGAAGAAAGGCTTATACGTGATGATATTAGGAAATAAGCCAAAAGAAAAAATTTGTCTTGCAACGATTGATGAAAATTCCACGTTGTGGCATAGGAGATTAGGTCACGTTAATATGCGTCTCATTCAATCTTTAGCATCCAAGGAATTAGTTAGAAACTTACCTAAGCTTAAGTTTGATCAACACTTCTGTAATGCTTGCAAAATTAGAAAACAAGCTCACGCTAGTCACAAAGCTAAGAATATAGTCTCAACGACTAGATGCTTAGAACTCCTTCATATGGATCTCTTCGGTCCATCCGCAGTACGGAGTTACGGAGGAAACCTTTACACCTTAGTCATAGTAGATGACTAAGCTAGATATACTTGGACAAGATTTCTTAAGAATAAAACCGAGGATTTCGAGCAATTTGAAATCTTTAGTAAGAAAATACAAAATTAATTAGGATGTTCAATAGTGTCAATTAGGACGGACCACGGTAGAGAATTTGATAATGAAGTGCAATTTGGAGAGTTTTATAATGCCAACGGTATTACACATAACTACTTAGCTACACGCACTCCACAATCAAATGGCTTGGTAGAAAGGAAAAATAGGAAACTACAAGAAACGAGTAGAACCATGTTGAATGAACAATCATTACCACAAAAGTTTTGGTGTAACGCTGTAGATACTTCAACATATATCCTCAACCGAATCCTAATTAGAGCCATCTTAGGTAAAACACCTTATGAACTCTTGAGAGGTAGGAAACCTACTCTTGATTACTTTAGAGTGTTTGGAAGCAAGTGCTTCATCCTAAACACCAAAGACTACCTCACTAAGTTTGACCCAAAGTCATACGAAGGTGTCTTTTTAGGTTACTCCCAAAATAGCAAAGCCTACATCATCCTTAATAAACACACCATGAAAATCGAAGAATCACTCAACGTGACATTCGATGAAACTCCTCCACCCTCTAAGACATCACCCTTGGTGGATGATGACTTAGATGAAGTAGAAGCAATTAAGGTTACCGAAAAGAAAAACTTAGAGAATGACATTGAGGATGAAACTTTAGAAATTGACGAAATAGTCAATATTAAGGAATCTAGGAACCATCCATTAGAAAATGTCATAGGAAACCTTAACCAAAGAACTCTTAGGTCACAAGCCCAAAACCAAAGTAACTTCTTTTGTTTTATATCAACTATAGAACCTAAGAATGTGAATGAAGCCTTAACGGATGAAAGTTGGATAATCGCTATGCAAGAAGAATTAAATCAATTCATTGCAAACGATGTTTGGGAGTTAGTACCACAACCTAAGAATATGACAATCATAGGAACTAAGTGGGTGTTTAGAAATAAGTTAGACGAGAACGGTGTTGTTTCTCGAAATAAGGCTAGGTTAGTTGCTCAAGGCTACAATTAACAAAAGAGCATCGATTATGATGAAACTTATGCCCAATTGCTAGACTTGAGTCTATTAGAATACAATTAGCTTATGCTTGCGCTTTAAATTTTAAGCTATTACAAATGGATGTAAAAAGTGCATTCCCGAACGGTTTTATCAATGAGGAGGTATACGTGGCACAACCTTCAGGATTCATTGACTTTGAGAAACCGGATCATTTCTATAAACTAAAGAAAGCTTTATATGGTCTTAAACAAGCACCCAAAGCTTGGTATGATAGATTAAAAGCTTTTCTTATTAAACATGACTACAAATGGGCATGGTAGATAACACACTTTTTACTAAGAAGGAAAGTTCAAATCTCATCATCGTTCAAATATATGTCGACGACATTATATTCGGTTCGACTTGTCAAGACATGTGTGATGAATTTGCCAAAATCATGCATGAAGAGTTCGAGATGAGCATGATGGGTGAACTTAACTTCTTCCTTGGATTACAAATAAAACAAATGGAAGACGATATCTTCTTTAAATCTAAATATATTAAAGAAATACTTAAGAAATTTGGCTTAGAAGATTCTAAACCAATGAAAACCCCCATGTCCTCGGTAACTAAACTGACGAAAGATGAAGAGTGTGAGTCGGTAAATAGTACCAAGTATTGAGACATGATAGGTAGTTTACTCTACCTAATGGAAAGTAGGCTCGATATCATGTTTAGTGTCTGCCTTTGTGTACGCTTTCAAGAGGTCCCCAAAACCTCTCATCTTGAAGCAGTTAAGCGTATCTTTCGATACATTAAAGGCACTACGCACTTAGGATTATGGTATCCTAATGGGATCGGCATAGAAACAGTAGTATATGCCGACTCTGATCATACGGGAGATTATGTAGACAGAAAGAGCACTAGTTGTATTTGTACGTTCGTGGGATGTTGTTTGACATCTTGGTTCTCAAAGAAACAAACCACTCTTGTTATATCCACTACCGAAGCCAAATAAGTAAGCACCGAAAAGTCATGTAAAAAAGCACTATGGATGAAACAAGCTCTTATCGACTACGACGTTCAACTCGATGACGTCCTGATCATGTGCGACAATAAAGGCGTGATTGACCTTAGCAAAAACCCGGTGCAACACTCTCGAACTAAACACATCAAAATTCGTCACCACTTTCTTCGTGATAATGTCCAGAAAGGACATATCTCTATCGAAAAAGTGTCGTCCGTCGACAATATCGCCGACATTCTCACTAAACCCCTTAAACGTGAATCGTTTAACTATCTACGTCTTGGTTTAGGAATGATGGAACACATTCCATAAATCGTTTCTCTTTTCTTCTGTCTCGATTCTAGTCCGTGTTCCACTCCGTGTCGTGACAACTTAAATACTTCGTCCGAAGTACTTTAAGCATTTTTAATTCGCGAAATGCAAATTAAAACGTCACTCCTTCTGTAAAAAAATTCTGTCAAAAATCGAGTCAAAAACCCTCTGCTGAGGGCGGCCCCCATATCTAGGGCGGCTCCCTGATTAAATCAGGCGGCCCCCATATCGATATGGGACCGCCACCAGACGAGACCAAAAGTCTGTCACCCTCATTTTTGTAAAACACAAAAACAAACACCCCCTCTCTTCAGCCATTGACGAACCACGAACCCAAAACCACCAAACCTTAAAATCAACCACTAAAACACTAATTGAAGATCAAATCAACACTAATAATCAATCCTAACACCATAAAGATCATCAATTGTAAGTCATTTCATCTATTTTCTTTCTAATTTGTGTCTAGGGTTCATGTTGAACAAAAATTCAAAATTGGGGATTTTCATTTTTCTTATGTTTATGTACAATTAGGACTACAATAACACAATGTATAACTAATATGCTTCCCGTAGACATAGGATTTGCAAGATTGAAGTGTGTTTGGCAAAAATTGTTTTCGCACAAAACCCCAATTTTATTTCAAAATCATTCACGTTAGGAACACCATAAAAATGCCTTTCTGCATTGTTAATACATCCTAAAAACGTTTTTTTCATGCATGCATAATGATCTCACAAACAAAATTCGAGATACATAATTCATATGTATTTTTCGACATGTTTGGATGCGCTAAATTAAACTAAGGAGCGTTTGGTTAACTCTTAAGTTTTATTTTTAGAGTCGAGTTAGCCACAACTCCACATCTGTTACATATAGGCATACACTAGACATAAGTTCTTGTTAACATTATAATTTCATATTAATAAAACATGGAATTGCTCTTATTTTAGGTGACAATGCCTCGCATCACGAACTTGTTCAACAAATCCACTCGTAACACATTTCCTATCATTTCTAATGAATTTGATTCAACCACTTCAAAACTGCTTAAACTGCTTGAAATGATTATTTCATGAGGGTGGGTTGTAGTCTATAATACTTTGAAAACAGTACTTACATACGGAAAGTTTGTGGTCTTTCGGAGTTTGAGTGTCTTTTGAAAATAAATGAGAAAATCATTCCCCATTTTGTTCTTAAGTTCTATAGCAACTTGAGTTTAACTATAACTCTGAGGGTCACTTCGTTGTTGATTTCGTCATTCAAAATAAACCTTTTTCCTTCACACTCGAAGAGTTCGGTAATATTTTGGGGATTCCTTCTAAAGGTCACTGCTCATACTATGACAAGTGGTCTCTTGACTACTTGGAAATTAGCAGTCCCACAAAAGGTCGTTATCAAACCACTCCTCCTTCCCAGTTCATTTAATACCCTCATTTCAAACTCCTTGACAAGGTCTTGTAACTTGTGTTTCGTAACAAGAAAACCATTAATGTTGATGACAATGAAATTTTAAATCATGAAATTCAACATCATATGAATTCTTGGGTCGAAATCATACATGAAAACGTATTCTGTCTAGGAGGTCATCGTGATCATGTTCTGGCATGTCTGTGTCGTATGCTTTATTGCATTGAAACCTCCACAAAATACAATCTAGAAATTTTCATTCTCAAACAAATGGAAAACATTTGAAATACACCTAAGGAAATTCTACCTTATGAATGCTTATTGGAATAGATTTGTTCCTCTTATCATGTCTAATCTTCCAGAGTCATCAAATGATCGCTACATCTTATGTGATCGTGTCACGCATCCCCTCGGTCCTCATTACGAGCAAAAGACGCGATCGGATCATGGCACAAAAAGATGTCGATCTTCCAATCCTAGCTCATCTTCCAACGTCCTTGATCATCCATCATCTCATCATATAGATGAAAATAATGATGGAAATAATTAAGAGTCTTTTCATTCTAACATCCCCTCTCCATCTCAACTCGTCAATTCTTTGTCAAACATTGTTCCTAGAGTCTTTGAAAACCCACCTTATGAAAATCAAACATTATACTCCTACCAAACTAAAATTCTAAACCACCAAAATAAACATCGAGATGAGCATCGTAAAGGGTTAAGGTCAATCGGAATGCGCTCAAGAATGTGATGAGGATCAAAAAGAAATGATGAAGATTGATTAAGTGTTACATACTTACTATTATTATTACTTTTTAATATAACTGATTTTTCTATGATGTGCTACTTAGTCTCTTTTATTTATCTTAGATATGCAAGCGGGCAATAAAATTTGCCTTGGATGATCTTTCAGTTTTATCATCCAAAATATAATATGCTTGTTGATTGAATGATTGTGCTAGATGAAATTATTATGCATTTTTAGATTTTCTATGCCTAACTAATTGCCTCCACAATCCCTTTGCCTTAGACTAGCTTTATTACATTAGGGTGAAAGACGTTAGAATTAGTTGATTCTTGAGCAATAGGACTTGCTAAAACTTATTGTCACTAGCCTCATATTTTTCTACACTAAAGTGTCAAACTGAGAATTCTAGGAAAAATTCGTCATCCCCAGAAAATGGCCCCCAAAGTTCACGGGCGGCCCCCTAACATATCTGGGACCGCTGGCATTTAAAGAACCGCCTTCGGGAGGGAAACAAATTTTTCACTGTTCTCTTTTTCTGCAAATTTGACCCTCTCTATCCTAGCTTCAGCTGCTATTTCCCTGTTTAGACACGCACGTTTTCACCTCTTCTTCATCAACTACCATGCTTTTCTATATTTTCTTCCTCGTCCAAATATTTAAACCACTTATCACCCTCATCAATCACCACCTTCCTCCTTCTACTTGAACTAAAAATTTTTTAAAATTTTTTCTTCAATAAATGAGCTTCTTCAAACCCTCTCCTAAAATTCTTAAGAAACCTAGAAATTTTGGTTTGACAGTTTAGGAAAAAAACCATCATGTTTTTTTTTAACCTCATTCATCAAACATCTTCTCAAAACCATTCACCTCCATCGCCACCAAGAAATAACCCTCAACCTTCTCCATCACCTTTCCTCAATGAGGAACAAATGGCAAATCGACTATAACACATCTCTCAACTTCTTGAAACAAACCTCCAACATGCAACTAATTCTTACTCTCAAATACCACCATCTCTACGCTCTCCTCCATCACCTCTTATTCACCCCGCTACTCTTGACCAAGTCAACTTTCATTTCGGGTTTTGCCATTGTTGCATGTATACCCATAATCAATTCCAATCCATAAGGAATGAACTTGACTTCATTCAATTTCTTCTCACTCGTCCTCCGTATCAGGCTCCACCACAACCAAACAATGCATCACCTACTTCTCCTTTCTTACCTTCCCACTATTAAACATTCTATCATATGTTTAATCTCTCTAAATAATCGACCACCCATCCTTTTGCTAAAGCCTCTCCTAGAAATCAAGAATCAACTAGTCTAATCTTAGTTTAATGTTCCTTTATGCTATATGCTTATTTTCTAGTCTAGTAATATTCATACTTTTCAAGTATGAATTTTATCTATTATGATTGAATGGCCTTTTACTATTTTAAGGAATGTGTATGCATTATGGCGTATATGGCTTTTTCTTTTCTTTCTCTACTTAGCCATGTATATATTTGTCGTAATCATTGCTACTTGCTAGAAATTTTCTCTTGCATTTGTATTTCTAACTCGGTTTTGTAGCAAAATATCATAAGATCGATCCCTTGGTGCCCTAAACGAGGGGGAGTATCCATCAAGGGGGAGTCTTGGCATTGTCAAATTCTTTCTCTCTACATCTCGACGATTAACCTTTTTGGATTCGACAAAAAGGGGAGAAATGGATTAAAACTCATTAATAACTTAAAAATAATTTATTTTGATTCAAAATGAGTTTATATTTTGCCATCATCAAAAAGGGAGAGATTGTTAATACAAATAATGCTTAAAAACGTTATTTATATTTTTTGACTCCCCTACGTTTTGAAGATGACAAAATGTAAAACATTCGCGATAAAAATAAACGTTTACATGTTATTAATCGTAAACTTCCATTTCGAAATAAATTACTTAAGGTATAGATAAACAAATCATTAAGCTTAATTAGTGATCAAGAAAATAATTTTTCTTCTTAATCCATCACATTTCTACAAAACTATATTTTTACATAATTACACAAAATAGTTTTGTTAAATAAAAATAATGTTTTATTTAAAAACATAAATTTGAAATTCAAAATTTTCTCCCAAAACAGAATATATCTTACCAGGATAAACCTTTCCCACAAAAGGACAAAAATTAGAGCGTCAGTCTAGGGCGACCCCCTTAGTGCCTAGGCGGCCCCCAGATATATTTGGGACCGCCGAGACCGCCGCCAGCTGACCATTGGGAATTCCTGACTATAAATACTACACTATTCTCAGTAGAAAAACATCTCTTTGCACGATTTTTTCAGTCTTCTTTCTCTCTCTAAACCTTCTTTCTCTCACTAAATATCTTGATCATTAATATAGTTTAATCTTGTTTCAAGTGATCAAATCTCGTCTTCTATCTTCTATCTTCTTTCTTCTTATATCATGTGCAAGAGAAAAACACTTGTATTCGCCAAGAAACGAAGTGTTATAAATTAGTGATTTATCCTCTCTTATTCTAAGATCCAAAACTCTATATTGATTATCTTGTGCGATTATGTAAATCGGATTGTGTGTAAATCCGATAGTGTAAATCTTGTGTTTGGGTCGTTCTTGTGTAGTGGTAGATTGGTTCTAGCTAAGATTAGGACTCGACATTTAGCTTAGTGTCGGAAAATAACATAAGCGACATGTAAACGGTTTTCTCAGCCTGAAGGGAGCTTGTTGACATAGTGAAATCTCGATTCGAATACTCGAAGAGTGGAGTAGGGCGAAGAAGAGCTTCGTAGCCGAACCACTATAAATCTTGGTGTCTTGGTTTGATTGTTCTTTCCTTTATCTCTTTATATTGCTTGTGTAGATATTACAATTAGATAGTTATCGCGATTGGTTCATATTGTTGATTGGTTGAACATATACTCGAATCTAACAAATTTAGAAGTAAAATTTTAAAACGATAAATAACCTATAAACTATTCAACCCCATCCACCTCTCCCCTTCTAGTTTCCACAAGACCATTGACCGTATTTGACCGCGGTTAATCATGATTGACTGATTGTTTGACCGATTAATCGGCCATAGAAAGGTTGGTGGCCCAGTGGCGCCTATTCGGCAATTAATCGGCCTTATAGGCCTTTTTTGCAACACTGATTTTAATCCTCTAAGCCGCCGGCTCAGCTCGACATATGAACAATGTCGACTCAAGTCGCGGCTCCACAGTGCACCCAAGCCGACCACTCCCTCAAGCCGATCACCTAACTCGACCGGCTTCTCAATAGTGTCGGCTCAATTCCACTTGGACAATGTTATTTAGTATATGAAGTTAAAAATTAAACGTAAACATTAGAAATTGTCATAAATTACAGTTCAAATAGATTTAGTGACATAAAATAAATGGAATGGTTTCTTTGTCTGTTTTACATATGTAAGTATAGCTTCATTTTTTGTCGTTTCAAAAATCTTTGAGAAATTTTTTAATCTAAAATTGATATAAACTTAAAAAACAAAAATCCTTTATATTCAATGATCATATAATGGTTACATTAGTTTATGTAGTTTAAGGAGATTATACAAAAATAACTAATATGTTTAATAACCAATATGTTTAATAACTCTTTGTCATCTCCAAATCTACTTGATAATGAAACACGGAGATTGTTGTTGGTAATATTCTTATATAAACTCTTATTATGAGTTTAGTTATGAACTAACTAACTCTTGCACTTATTCAAATCATGTTAACTAGTTGCTAGACTTATGATAATGGTTTATTGATTATAATTAATTACATGTGAATAATAACAGTGTTTGACCATGGGTAATACTCAAAATATTGTCAAAACGTTATTTATATTTTTTGACATCTCGATGTTTTGAAGATAACAAAATAAACGTTTACGATAAAAATAAACGTTTACAAATTATTAATCGTAAATTTCCATTTCAAATGTAAATCACTTAAGGTATGTATAAACAAATCATTAAACATGATTAGTGATCAAGAAAATAATTTTTCTTAACCATCACATTTTTACAAAAGTATTTTTACAAAAATGAATATATACAAAATACTTTTTAAATAAAAGAAATGTTTTATTCAAACAGAAAAATTCAAATCCGGTTTTCCCCCTAAAATGCCCAGATAAAACCTTCCCTATTAAAAGACAAAAAGGGGTGAGCGTCTGTACTACGGCGGCCCCATGTTAGGCCTGGCGGCCCCCAGATATATCTGGGACCGCCGGCAGTTACCGTTGGGTTTTCCTGCCTATAAATACTGCACTATTTCCACCTGAAAAAAAGATCTCTTTGCACTAATTTTTTCAGTCTTCTTTCTCTCTTTAAAAAAACCCTCTTTCTATCACTAAACTCTCCTTGATCACTAACATTGTTGTGATCTTGTTCTCAAGGATCCAATCTCTCCTTTTCATCTCTCGTCTCCATTTATCAAGTGCAAGAGAAGACATTTCATATTCGCAAAAAACGAATTGTAGTAGGTCTAGTGGACTTCTATTCTTTCTTCTAAGAACCAAATCTCTATCTTTATTATCTTGTGTGATTGTGTAAATTGGATAGTGTATAAATCCGATAGTGTAGATCTTGTGATTGTGTATTACTTGTGAAGTGGTAGATTGGTTCTAGCTAAGATTAGGACTCAACATTTAGCTTAGTGTCGAAAAACAACGTAAGCGACGTGTAAACGCTTTTCTCCGCTTAAAAGAAGCTTGTTGACATAGTGAAATCTCGAGTAGGATACTCGGGGGAGTGGTGTAGGGCAAAGAGGGGGGTGGGGGGGGGGCGGGTAATCTTCGTAGCCGAACACTATAATCTTTGTGTCATGTTTTGATTGTTCATACTTACCTCTCATCTCTTTATATTGTTATGATTCTTTCTTGTTGTTTGTTTAGTTATAACTAGTAGATACTTACATTTTTTGTTCATATTATTGGTTGGTTGAACATATACTAGGATCTAACAAATTTTAGAAGTAAAATTTTAATTTTAAAGCTTGGATCTATTTATGAATTTCGACAAATATCTAGAAGGGCAATTCATGCAAAGACCACCACTTTTTGAAAGTGATAGTTTTATTTACTGGAAAAATATATTCGAGACATATGTTAAATCAAAAGATCTTGATCTTTGGCATGTTATTACTAATAGTGATTTTCAACCTATTCAACAAAATCCAAAAACCAAATTAGATGAGGTTATCCCTTTTGAAAAACAAAGTGATGAAAGAATTTTGCAATGCTTTGCCAAGAAAAGAATATGAAAGAATTTTTATGTGTAATACGGCAAAATAAATTTAAAAAACTTTATTAATCACCCATCAAGGTAATAACCAAGTCAAAGATAACAAGATCGACCTTTTGGTACAACAATATAAACAATTCGTCATTTCTGAAGACGAATCTATAGATAGTACTTTTTCTAGATTTAATACTATTATTACTAGTCTAAAAGCTCTTGATGAAGGGTATTCTAGCAAGAATTATGTTAGAAAGTTTCATAGGGCTTTACATCCTAAATGGAGAGCAAAGGTCATGGCTATTGAAGAGTCGAAAGACTTAATATCACTGTCACTGGATGAACTAATCGGGAATCTCAAAGTTCACAAGATGATCATCAAAAAAGATTCTGAAATAGTCAAGCTAAGGGAGAAAGAAAATCTCTTGCTTTAAAGGCTAAGAAAGAATCTAGTGATGAGGAGTGTTCGACTTCCGAAAGTAAAGACGAAGAATACGCCATGGTGGTAGAGACTTCAAGAAGTTCTTCAAGAGAAAAGGTAGATTCGTGAGACAACCTCGGAACGACAAAAAGATATTCCAAAGAAGTCGAGATGACAAGAATGGCAATTATCTTATTAGAGAATGTCCAAAACCACCGAAGGACAAGAACCAAAGAGCATTCGTTGGAGGTTCTTGGAGTGATAGCGGTGAATAAGATGATGAGAAGGCCAAAGACGAGACGTGTCTCGTAGCTCAAGCATCAAATAAGGTAGGTTCCGATTCCTCTTACTTTAGTGATGAGAACTCATCAATAGATGATTTAGCTCTAGATAATGAATATGACAAACTATGCAAAATGAGTCTAAAAATAATCACAAAGAACAAAAGATTAAAAGCCGTTAGAAATAGATTAGAAAATGAGCTTAGTAAACTAAAAGAAAAATTATCCATATTCGAGAAAAACAAGGGAGTTGATCTCGAATGTACAAAATGTCAATTGCTTAGAATTGAAAATGAAAAACTTAAAGAGGAAGCTATTAAACTAACAAAATTTGAAAAGAGTACACATTGCTTAAATAAAATGTTAAGTAATCAAAAACCCTTCGGAGATAAATTAGGTTTGGGATTTAATTCACTTGAAGCATCAACTAGTGGAACTAAGGAAATAAAATTTGTGAAATCTAAAAAAGAAACATCCCATGGTGGTGGTCCCTTAAATAAGGGCGGCCCCCAAAGCAATTATGGGACCGCCGGTTTGTTCACCAGGCTCGGAGAAATCAGTTTCTTTTCAAAAATCCATTTTGGGTCCTAGACCAAAACATATAATGGTAAACAAAGTTAAAGTTCCAGTTGCTAGTGATAATGAAGTTAAACAATTTTACAAGTCATCGCTAAAACCCGAAGTTGGATTTTCAAAACCAAACTTTAGATCAAAAACTCCACCACCTAGAAGAGTCAATAATAATTATCCTCGTCCTAAGACACCGCAACCAAAAAGGAACGTTGGTCGACAATACCAACCTCATGGTCTTCTCGTAACTTGGATAACTTGGAACAACTTCCAACCTCAAAGTTACATACCATGGGAAATGTGTCCTCCATTTCTGCATCTCAATCAATTGCATCAAATGCAAGGGATGTTTAGCACTAACAAATTTGGACCCATGAGATAATGGGGACCAAATGTTTGAGTTTTTGTCTTATATAAATAGATATGCCTTGGAGTCAACTTGGAACCCGATGAGTGGATAAAGGATAGCGGATGCTCTAAACACACGACGGGTAACCGAAAGCTCTTCTCAGCCTATACGGCATACAACGGAGGTAATGTCATTTTTGGTAGTAATCTTCGCGGTAACATCATTGGCAAAGGTACGATTTCTAATGACTCTCTTAATATAGAAAATGTAGAACATGTAGATAACTTAAGATTTAACTTGCTAAGTGTAGGAAAAATATGTGATAATAAGTATAGAGTAACAATTTTTGAACATGATATTGAAATCACTAAGGACGATAAGGTTATAGGTAGAGGTATTAGGAAGAAAGGCTTATACGTAATGAAATTAGGAAGTAAGCCAAAAGTCAAAATTTGTCTTGCAACGATTGATGAAAACTCCACGTTGTGGCATAGAAGATTAGGTCACGTTAATATACGTCTCATTCAATCGTTAGTATCTAAGAAATTAGTTAGGAACTTACCTAAGCTTAGGTTTGATCAACACTTCTGTAATGCTTGCAAAATTAGAAAACAAGCTCACGCTAGTCACAAAGCTAAGAATATAGTCTTAACAACTAGAACCTTAGAACTCCTTCATATGGATCTCTTCGGTCCATCCGCCGTACGGAGTTACGGAGGAAACCTCTACACCTTAGTCATAGTAGATGACTACTCTAGGTATACTTGGACTAGATTACTTAAAGATAAAACCGAAGCCTTCGATCAATTCAAAATATATAGTAAGAAAATTTAAAACCAATTAGGATGTACAATAGTGTTAATAAGAACCGACCACGGTAGAGAATTTGATAATGAAGTGCAATTTGGAAAATTTTGTAATGCCAATGGCACTACACATAACTTCTCGGCTCCACGCACTCCACAATCAAATGTTATGGTAGAAAGGAAAAATAGGACACTACAAGAAATGAGTAGAACAATGTTAAATGAACAATCGTTACCTCAAAAGTTTTGGTGTAACATCGTAGACACTTCAACATACATTCTCAATCGAATCTTAATTAGAGCCATCCTAGGAAAAATACCTTATGAACTCCTGAGAGGTAGGAAACTTACTCTTGATGATTTTAGAGTGTTTGGAAGCAAGTGCTTCATTTTAAACACTAAAGACTACCTCACTAAGTTTGACCCAAAGTCATACGAATGTGTCTTTTTAAGTTACTCCCAAAATAGTAAAGCATACATCATCCTTAATAAACACACTAGAAAATCGATGAATTCACTCACGGGACATTCGTTGAATCTCCTTCGCCCTCTAAGACATCACCCTTGGTGATGATGAATTAGATGGAGAAGAAGCAATTAGGATTCCGAAAAGAATAATCTTAGAAAATGAATTGAGGATGAAAGAAACTTTAGAGATTGACGAAGTAGTAAATATTAAGAAATCTAGGAACCATCCATTAGAAAATGTCATAGGAAACCTTAACCAAAGAGCTCTTAGGTCACAAGCTGATTCTTAAAAATTCCTTACTATATATATATATATATAAGTATTCCCAAAATATCAATTAAGAAGAGAGAGTGTAAGTATTCCGTAAGGCTTTTAAAAGATTACTTTTAACTAAAGTAAATCCAAAAAAAACCTTCCCGGGTCATTTCCCGACGAGGCGTGAATTGAAAATCGTGATTAAGTTCGTGATCGCGTGTTTAAATAATCAAATTTTAATTTGGGATTCTATTTCTACAATCACAATGCAAAAAAAACAAGTAAATGCAAGCCTAAAACGAAAGCAATTAAACCAAAAACACGAAAAACAATAACGGGATCAAAACCCGAGCTTTAAAAACCTAAATCTCCAAATTTAAACCCTACAAAAGCAAATTTAATTTTTAAAGGTCCTAAATGATAAAAGATATTTTTTTTTTTAAAAGAATTTTTTTTTTTACTTTTATTTTATTTATTATGAATTAAAAACTGATTTAATCTGAAAAATTAATTAAAAATACTAAACTAATTTGGAAAATTTTGAAAAATCCAGGAAAAGTACTTCTAACTACTCTGATCCTAGAAAAAAATAAGATGAGCAAAACAGCTTAGTGAAATAAGCAGGAAATAAGCTCAAATAAGTTGCTAGGCTAAATGGCTAAAATGACCTTAAATAAAAAACAAAACAAACTATAACTGAAAAAGTCTCAAGGGCAGATGGTTAAGGTGTGTTGTGTTGAGGTGTTGTGCGAAGGGAGAGGTCACAGGTTCGACCCATGTGGCCTCTTTTTTTTATAAAACATTTTTTTTATTTTTCTTTTTTAAAAAGTTATAAAATAAGCAAATATGGAAAACTTTAAAAAGGAACTTTTTATCAAACTTGAAAATAAGCTAGAAATAAGCTAACTTAAACTGACAGAATTGGTTTTTAAGCTAAGTGGCTAAAAGGCTAAACTGTTTGGACTTTTAAGACACAATAAGCTAAGGAAAGAACCAAATAAGCTCAAACAGATTTTAAGCTACACCTATTAAGCAATTAAACCTAGAATTAAGCAAAAAACAAATAAGCTAAAAAGCATAAAAAGGCAAAAAGACAGATTGCACATAAAAGCTTAAAGGATTAAA